>CADCXT010005144.1:0-126802 GCA_902806775.1 Microtus agrestis | reverse complement strand
AAAGTGCAGCTCAACAATCCAGAAAATATATTTAATAAAATTATAGAAGAAAACTTTCCCAACCTAAAGAATGAGATACCTATGAAGATCCAAGAAGCATACAGAACACCAAATAGGCTGGATCAAAAAAGAACATCCGCTCGCCATATAATAATCAAAACACAAAGCATAAAGAATAAAGAAAGAATATTAAAAGCTGCAAAGGAAAAAGGCCAAGTTACTTATAAATGCAAACCCATCAGACTTACACATGACTTCTCTTTGGAAACCATGAAAGCCAGAAGGTCCTGGATAGATGTACTGCAGAAACTAAGAGACCATGGATGGAAGCCCAGACTACTAAACCCAGCCAAACTTAAGTTCACTATAAATGGAGAAAACAATATTTTTCAAGATAAAAACAAATTTAAACAGTATGTAGCCACAAATCCAGCCTTACAAAAAGTAATAGAAGGAAAATCACAAACCAAGGAGTCCACCAAGGCCCACAATAACTCAGATATCTAGAATCCCTTCACCAACACATCTCAAAGAAGGGAAACACACAAACTCTACTACTGGAAAAATGACCGGAATGAACAACCACTGGTCATTAATATCACTTAATGTCAATGGACTCAACTCATCTATAAAAAGGCACAGGCTAAGAGATTGGATACGGAAACAGGATCCAACACTCTGCTGTCTACAAGAAACACACCTCAAACACAAAGACAGGCAACTACTCAGAGTAAAGGGCTGGGAAAAGGCTTATAAAGCGAATGGACCTAAGAAACAAGCAGGGGTGGCCATACTAATTTCTAACAAAGTTGATTTCAAGCTTAAATCCATCAGAAGAGATGGAGAGGGAAATTTTATACCCATAACAGGAACAATTCATCAGGAGGAAGTCTCAATCCTGAATATCTATGCCCCTAATGTAAAAGCACCCATGTACATAAAAGAAACATTACTAAAACTCAAGGCTGCCATCAAACCACACACACTAATAGTAGGAGACTTCAACACTCCTCTCTCACCATTGGACAGGTCAATCAGACTGAAACCTAACAGAGAAATAAGAGAATTAATGGAGGTAATGAATCGAATGCACTTAACAGACATCTATAGAACAGTCCACCCAAAAAGAAAAGAATATACCTTCTTCTCTGCAGCTCATGGAACCTTCTCGAAAATTGACCACATCCTCGGTAACAAAGCAAACTTCCACAGGTACAAAAAAATATGCATAACCTCCTGCATCTTATCAGATCACCATGGATTAAAGTTAGAATTCAACAACAAAGCTACACCCAGAAAGCCTACAAACTAATGGAAACTGAACAGTCAACTACTGAACCACACATGGATCAAGGAAGAAATAAAGGAAGAAATTAAAGTCTTCCTTGAATTCAATGAAAATAAAGAAACAACCTACTCAAACTTATGGGACACTATGAAGGCAGTTGTGAGAGGAAAGTTCATAGCACAAAGTGCCCACTTAAAAAAACAGAGAAAGCACACATTGGAGAATTAACAGCGCACCTGAAAAAAAGAAGCACACTCTCCTAAGAGGAGTAGAAGAATGGAAATAATCAAACTGAGGGCAGAAATCAATAAAATAGAAACACAGAAAACTATCCAAAGAATCAATGAAACAAAAAGCTGGTTCCTGGAGAAAATCAATAAGATTGATAAACCCCTATCCAAACTAATCAAACGGCAGAGAGAGAATATGCAAATTAATAAGATCAGAAATGAAAAGGGTGACATAACAACAGACACAGAGGAAATTCAGAGAATAATGAGATCTTACTACAAAAGCCTGTATGCCACAAAACTGGAAAATGTGGAAGAAATGGACACTTTTTAAGATAAATACCATATACCAAAGCTAAACCAAGACCAGGTGAAGGATCTAAATAGACATGTTAGTCATGAAGAATTAGAAACTGTTATCAAAAACCTCCCTACCAAAAAAAGCCCAGGTCCAGATGGTTTCAATGCGGAATTCTACCAGAACTTCCAAGAAGACCTAATACCGATACTCCTTAATGTATTTCACAATATAGAAACAGAAGAGTCATTGCCAAATTCCTTTTATGAAGCTACAGTTACTCTGATACCAAAACCACACAAAGACTCAACCAAGAAAGAGAATTACAGGCCAATCTTGCTCATGAACATCGACGCAAAAATCCTCACCAAAATACTGGCAAACCGTATCCAAGAACACTTTAGAAAAATTATCGATTATGACCAAGTAGGCTTCATCCCAGAGATGCAGGGCTGGTTCAACATACGAAAATCTATCAATGTAATCCATCATATAAATAATCTGTAAGAAAAAAACCATATGATCATTTCATTAGATGCTGAAAAAGCATTTGACAAAATTCAACATCCCTTTATGATAAAAGTCTTGGAGAGATTAGGGATACAAGGGACGTACCTAAATATAATAAAAGCTATTTACACCAAGCCGACAGCTAACATCAAATTAATTGGAGAGAAACTCAAAGCCATCCCACTGAGATCTGGAACAAGACAAGGCTGTCCACTCTCTCCATACCTCTTCAATATAGTGCTTGAAGTGTTAGCGATAGCAATAAGACAACACAAGGGGATCAAGGGGATTCGAATTGGCAAGGAAGAAGTTAAACTTTTGTTATTTGCAGATGATATGATAGTGTACATAAGCGACCCCAAAAACTCCACCAAAGAACTCCTACAGCTGATAAACACGTTTAGTAACGTGTCCGGATACAAGATCAACTCCCAAAAATCAGTTGCCCTCCTTTACACAAAGGATATGGAAACAGAGAGGGAAATCAGACGCATCACCTTTCACGATAGCCACAAACAGCATAAAATATCTTGGGGTAACTCTAACCAAGGAAGTGAAAGATTTATTTGACAAGAACTTTAAGGCATTGAAGAAAGAAATTGAAGAGGATACCAGAAAATGGAAGGACCTCCCTTGCTCTTGGATTGGGAGGACCAACATAGTAAAAATGGCAATTCTACCAAAAGCAATTTATAGATTCAATGCAATTCCCATCAAAATCCCATCAAAATTCTTCACAGATCTTGAGAGGACAATAATCAATTTATATGGAAAAACAAAAAACCCAGGATAGCCAAAACAATCTTATACAATAAAGGAACTTCTGGAGGAATGACCATCCCTGACTTCAAACTCTATTACAGAGCTTCAGTAATGAAAACAGTGTGGTACTGGCATAAAAACAGAAAACTCGATCATTGGAATTGTACAGAAGACCCGGATTTTAACCCACAAACCTATAAACACCTCATTTTTGATAAAGGAGCTAAAAACATACATTGGAAGAAAGAAAGCATCTTCAACAAACGGTTTTGGCACAATTGGATTTCAACCTGTAGAAAAATGAAAATAGACCCATATCTATCACCATGCACATAACTCAAGTCCAAATGGACCAAAGACCTCAATATCAATCTTAACACACTGAACCTGATAGAAGAGAAAGTGGAAAGTACCCTACAACAGTTGGGCACAGGAGATCGCTTCCTATGTTTAACCCCAGAAGCACAGACATTAAGGGAAACATTGAATAAATGGGACCTCATGAAACTAAGAAGCTTCTGTAAAGCAAAGGACACTGTCACTAAGACAAAAAGGCAACCTAATGAATGGGAGAAGATCTTCACCAACCCAGCAACAGACAAGGGCCTGATCTCCAAAATATATAAAGAACTCAAGAAACTAAACTTTAAAACGCTAAATAACCCAATTAAAAATTGGGGCACTGAGCTGAACAGAGAATTCTCAACGGAAGAATTCCAAATGGCCAAAAGACACTTAAGGTCATGCTCAACCTCCTTAGCGATCAGGGAAATGCAAATCAAAACAACATTGAGAAATCATCTTACGCCTGTCAGAATGGCTAAAATCAAAAACACCAATGGTAGTCTTTGCTGGAGATATTGTGGAGGAAGGGGTACCCTCATCCATTGTTGGTGGGAATGCAAACTTGTGCAACCACTTTGGAAATCAGTGTGGCGGTTTCTCAGGAAAGTCAGGATCAACCTACCTCTGGACCCAGCAACACCACTCATGGGAATATACCCAAGAGATACCCTATCACATGACAAAAGCATTTGTTTAACTATGTTCATAGCAGCATTGTTTGTTATAGCCAGAACCTGGAAACAACCTAGATGAACTTCAGTGGAAGAATGGGTGAAGAAAGTGTGGAATATTTACATATGAGAGTACTACTCAGCAGTAAAAAACAATGACATTTCGAATTTTGCATGCAAATGGATGGAAAAAGAAAACACTATCCTGTGTGAGGTATCCCAGACCCAAAAAGAGGAACATGGGATGTACTCACTCATAATTGGTTTCTAGTCACAAATTATGGTCATTGAGTCTATATTCTGTGATACTAAAGAAGCTAAATAAGAAGGTGAACCCAATGAGGGCTGCTGAGAAGCCAAGGACAATGGCACAGGGTTTTGATCTTACTTCATGTTCTGGCTTGGTGGGAGCCTATCCAGTTTGGATGTTCACCTTCCTTGACCATGATTGAGGGGGGAGGTCTTTGTACTTCCCACAGGGCAGGGAACCCTGACTGCACTTCGGTATGGATAAGGATGGGGAGGAGCTGGGAGGCGGGGGGAGTGGGAGGAGGGGGAGGGAAATGGGAGATGGGGAGGAGGCAGAAATTTCTTTTTTTCCAATATAAAAAAAAACTAAAAAAAAAGATAGCTTACAAACTTTTGGTTGGATGTCCAATGGTTAAAGCTCTAGTGATAATATTCTTATGGGAGACCTTGAGCTGCTAGGTAAAATTCTTACATAAAACAGTTCCCAATAGAGAGCTTAAAACAGCTGCCTAACAGGTACTCAAGCAGGTAAAGTATAAATCAACAGATAAAGTTTACAATAATCAACAAATACAGTATATTAATCATAATTCAGCTATGGCAAGTGTGTATATTAGATGTAAAACTTATTATACAACAGCTTTATAAAACATGCTGCTTATGGCTAAATCTTCTCAGTTTTGCTATTTAAGATATTAAACTCTTAATTTAATCCAGTAGCTTGTCTGATATAAAAGGACAGGATAGAATCTGGATAATGGTTTAACAAAATATTGTCTATGATCAATGTTTCTTATACTAAACTGTAGATTCATTGATAATTTTTAAGATTGATTCCTGGACAATTGCCTTTGCTAAATTCAAAGGCCAAAAACAATGGTCTTTTCCCAGATCACTGCTACTATTTATGCACCTGTATCTTGCTAATGTTATAACAAAAAATCCCTTAAAGGATTTTATGCTATATTTTACAAATGGCTCTTCCAATGGAGGAACTGCATATATGGCTAACAATAATAAAAATTATAGAGCATAACAAGGCTCCTTCAAAGCAACTAATAAAAGTTGCCAGCAGATCCTGATGCAAACGGATCTGGCTTGATGACACCAAGCTTACCTTTGATAAGACAAGGTGAAAAGCCCTTGCAATGCATTATGAAAAAACCCGACCTGTATATATATTTGGGGTCGAGGACGTGTTTGTGCTTTTTTCACATAAACAAAATAAATCCTGGACGTGATGTCGAGGCTGAAGACACAGAGGAGTGCCAGACTTCCAGAGATGATTGAGGAGAGGTCCTTGGTCCGGTCTTCCCTGTCCCCAAGGAAAGGAGTGCCTGCTGACAAAATCACCTACACCACTCTGCAGAGGGTCATCCTTCCTCCAGAGTCCAGGGAGACCCGGCGGACATAAGTGCCAGGATGTGCTTCATGTAGCTGAATACAACTCGCCTCACCCAGGTTCCCCCAACTGTCCTGGAGCACAAATGCTAAACTGCTTCTGCAGCTTGAACTCTAGTCTGATTTGGAGCTGAGTTGCAGACTAAACATCAGACTGCTTTAAACTTTGGGACACAGAACTCATTTTAATTAAAATATTAACCTCTCTTCACTTAAGAAGGGGGAAAACTAGGGGTTCCTGTCACTGTTGCTCAGAGACTGGAACTGGTGGTATTTGATAACATCAATGTATGTCACTGTACTCCTACTGAAATTGATCAAATGATATTTGTAACTGCTTATAGATGTTGAAAAAAGTTTGACACATGCTGTAAAGTGTTTGGGTTTAATGCATATGTTAAAAGTTTAGATTTTGATCCCTTTTACACTGCCCTAATTTTTGGCAGGGAGCACACGTAACTTTATGTGGAGTAGGCACTTAGGAAGGAGGACATACCATAGGCCAGACTAAAAGGTGAATACTGGGTTGGGAAAAAGCCCTTTCTTCTTGTCTGGAGATGGAGTTATTGGTGCCAAAATTATATCATTATATCTTTTGTTTGAGGAACTTCTCACAGTCTTTTCATTAATGATAGATGCAGTGGCCCAATGACGGGAGTTAGTGTGGATCCTCGCCTGAATAGCACACCATACAGAGGTTGTAGAAACCGACTCAACATGGCATGGTACAGGTATCAGGGCGCTCTCCACATGGCCTAAGACAGGGTGCCCTGTGATCTGCTTACTTTAATCCTGCTAGATGCCTTTTATTTGAGGAGCTCCAAGGATGGGCGACTTATGGCAGGATAATCCCCCAACCTAAGGCAGGGCCCTGGGAACCCTAGGACGCCTAAGGGGGAAAGAAAAAGGCCTGGTCCCCACTCTACCTAGGAGTCATCGAGCACCCCTCTGTTCCCAGGAGAGGTGGATTGCTTCACCACTCGAAAGGAGGGTCTCTCTTTGTCTCAGTCCCTTCTCCTTTGGTCTGACACCATGGATGACTCTGACTGGTGCTCTCCACGTGATAGCTGCCTGCCTTTGTATGGGAGGGGGAGGGGATCTGTTGGGAGCCGTTTCCCCCTAGAGATCATTGATGGAAACATCGCCCTGGGGAGACTGCCGGGAACCCCACACCCATGGTTGTGCTGGGAATGGTCCTGTTGCCCGACACCCAGTTGAAGCTGTTAATGGAGAAAATAAAATAAAATAAAAAACAAACAAACAAACAAAAAAAAAAACAAAAACAAAAACCTCCCTACCAAAAAAAGTCCTGGAACAGATGGTTTCAATGCGGAATTCTACAAGAACTTCCAAGAAGACCTAATACCTATACTCCTTAATGTATTTCACAATATAGAAACAAAAGAGTCATTGCCAAATTCCTTTTATGAAGCTACAGTCACTCTGATACCAAAACCACACAAAGACTCAACCAAGAAAGAGAATTACAGGCCAATCTCACTCATGAACATTGACACAAAAATCCTCAACAAAATACTGGCAAACCGTATCCAAGAACACATTAGAAAAAATTATCAATTATGATCAAGTAGGCTTCATCCCAGAGATGCAAGGCTGGTTCAACATAAGAAAATCTATCAATGTAATCCACCATATAAATAAACTGAAAGAAAAAAAAACATATGATCATTTCTTTAGATGCTGAAAAAGCTTTTGACAAAATTCAACATCCCTTTATGATAAAAGTCTTGGAGAGATTAGCGATACAAGGGTCATACCTAAATATAATAAAAGCTATTTACATCAAGCCGACAGCTAACATCAAACTAAACGGAGAGAAACTCAAAGCCATCCCACTAAAATCAGGAACACGACAAGGCTGTCCACTCTCTCCATACCTCTTCAACATAGTGCTTGAAGTTTTAGCAATAGCAATAAGACAACACAAGGGGATCAAGGGGATTCGAATTGGCAAGTAAGAAGTTAAGCTTTCCTTATTTGCAGATGATATGATAGTGTACATAAGCGACCCAAAAAACTCCACCAAAGAACTCTACAGCTGATAAACACCTTTAGTAATGTGGCCGGGTACAAGATCAACTCCAAAAAATCCGTAGCCCTCCTATACACAAAGGATATGGAAGCAGAGAGGGAAATAAGAGAAGCTTCTCCTTTCACGATAGCCACAAACAACATAAAATATCTCGGGGTAACTCTAACCAAAAAAGTGAAAGATCTATTTGACAAGAACTTTAAGGCATTGAAGAAAGAAATTGAAGAGGATACCAGAAAATGGAAGGATCTCCCTTGCTCTTGGATTGGGAGGATCAACATAGTAAAAATGGCAATCCTACCAAAGCCAATCTATAGATTCAATGCAATCCCCATCAAGATCCCATCAAAATTCTTCACTGATCTTGAGAGGACAATAATCAACTTTATATGGAAAAACAAAAAACCCAGGATAGCCAAAACAATCTTATACAATAAAGGAACTTCTGGAGGCATTACCATCCCTGATTTTAAACTCTATTACAGAGCTTCAGTAATGAAAACAGTGTGGTATTGGCATAAAAACAGAGAAGTCGACCAATGAAATTGTATAGAAGACCCGGATTTGAACCCACAAACCTCTGAACACCTCATCTAAGATAAAGGTCCTAAAAGTATACAATGGAAGAAAGAAAGCATCTTCAACAAATGGTGCTGGCACAACTGGAGGTCAACCTGTAGAAGAATGAAAATAGACCCATATCTATCACCATGCACAAAACTCAAGTCCAAATGGATCAAAGACCTCAATATCAATCTTAACACACTGAACGTGAGAGAAGAGAAAGTGGGAAGTACCCTACAACCGATGTGCACAGGCAATCGCTTCCTAGGTATCACCCCAGCAGCACAGTCATTAAGGACAACATTGAATAAATGGGACCTACTGAAACTGAGAAGCTTCTGTAAAGCAAACGACACTGTCACTAAGACAAAAAGGCAACTCACTGACTGGGAGAAGATCTTCACCAGCCCTGCAACAGACAAAGGTCTGATCTCCAAAATATATAAAGAACTCAAGAAACTAGTCATTAAAATACTAATTAATCCAATTAAAAGTGGGGCACTGATCTGAAGGGAGAATTCTCAACAGAAGAAGTTCAAATGGCCAAAAGACACTTAAGGTCATGCTCAGCCTCCATAGCGATCAGGGAAATGCAAATCAAAACAACATTGAGATATCATCTTACACCCGTCAGAATGGCTAAAATCAAAAACACCAATGATAGCCTTTGCTGGAGAGGCTCTGGAGAAAGGGGTACCCTCATCCATTGCTGGTGGGTATGCAAACTTGTACAACCACTTTGGAAAGCAGTGTGGCGGTTTCTCAGGAAATTCGGGATCAACCTACCCACGGACCCAGCAATGCCACTCTTGGGAATATACCCACGAGATGCCCGATCATATGACAAGGACATTTGTTCAACTATGTTCATAGCAGCATTATTTGTAATAGCCAGAACCTGGAAACAACCTAGATGCCCTTCAATGGAAGAATGGATGAAGAAAGTGTGGAATATATACACATTAGAATACTACTCAGCGTTAAAAAACAATGACTTCGCGAATTTTGCATGCAAATGGATGGAAATAGAAAACACTATCCTGAGTAAGGTAACACAGACCCAAAAAGATGAACATGGGATGTACTCACTCATAATTGATTTCTAGAGTTAAATAAAGAAAATTCATCTGACGAAGGATGGAGATAGAGACAGAGACCCACAATGGAGCACCGGACTGAGCTCGCAATGTTCCAATGAGGAGCAGAAGGAGGGAGAATACGAGCTAAGAAGTCAGGACCACAAGGGGTGCACCCACCCACGAAGACAGTGGGGCTGATCCATTGGGAGCCCACCAAGGCCAGCTGTACTGTTACTGAAAAAGCATGGGATAAAACCGTGCTCCTTGAATTTGGCAGACAATGAGGGCTGCTGAGAAGGCAAGAACAATGGCACGGGTTTTGATCCTAGCTCATGTCCTGGCTTTGTGGGAGCCTAGCCAGTTTGGATGATCACCTTCCTAGACCAGGATTGAGGGGGGAGGACTTTGAACTTTCCACCGGGCAGGGAAGCCTGACTGCTCTTCAGTCTGGATATGGAGGGGGAGGAGGGGGAAGGCGGGGAGGAGTGGGAGGAGGGGGAGGGAAATGGGAGATGGGGAGGAGGCATAAATTTCTTTTTTTCCAATATAAAAAAAAACTAAAAAAAGAGGATAGCTTACAAACTTTTGGTTGGATGTCCAATGGTTAAAGCTCTAGTGATAATATTCTTATGGGAGACCTTGAGCTCCTATGTAAAATTCTTACAAAAAACAGTTTCCAATAGAGAGCTTAAAACAGCTGCCTAACAGGTACTCAAGCAGGTAAAGTATAAATCAACAGATAAAGTATACAATAATCAACAAATACAGTTTATTAATTATAATTCATCTATATCAATTTTGTATATTAGATGTAAAACTTATTATACAACAGCTTTATAAAACATGCTGCTTATGGTTAAATCTTCTCAGTTTTGCTAGTTAAGATATTAAACTCTTAATTTAAACCAGTAGCCTGTCTGATATAAAAGGACAGGTTAGAATCTGGACAATGGTTTAACAAATTATTAACTATGATCAATGTTTCTTATACTAAATAGTAGACTCATTGATAATTTTAAGATTGATTCCTGGACAATTGCCTTTGCTAAATGCAAAGGCCAAAAACAATGGTCTTTTCCCAGATCACTGCTACTATTTATGCACCTGTATCTTGCTAATGTTATAGCAAAAAATCCCTTAAAGGATTTTATGCTAAATTTTACAAATGACTCTTCCAATGGAGGAACTGCATATAGGACTAACAATAATAAAAATTATGGAGCATAACGAGGCTCCTTCAAAGCAACTCATAAAAGTTGTCAGCAGATCCTGATGCAAACGGATCTGCCTTGATGACACCAAGCTTACCTTTGATAAGACAAAGTGAAAAAGCCCTTGCAATGGATTATGAAAAAAACCGACCTGTATATATATTTGGGGTCAAGGATGTGTTTGTGCTTTTTTCACAGAAAGAAAATAAAATCTGGACGTGATGTCGAGGCTGCGGACAAAGAGGAGTGCCAGACTTCCAGAGATGATTGAGGAGAGGTCCTTGGTCCGGTCTTCCCTGCCCCCAAGGAAAGAAGTGCCTGCTAACAAAACCAGCTACACCACTCTGCAGGGTGTCATCCTGCCTCAAGAGTCCAGGGAGACCCGGCAGACATAAGTGCCAGGACATGCTTCTTGTAGCTGAATCCAGCTCGCCTCACCCAGGATTCCCCACCTGTCCTGGAGCACAAATGCTAAACTGCTTCTGCAGCTTGAACTCTGGTCTGCTTTGGAGATGAGTTGCAGACTAAACATCAGACTGCTTTAAACTTTGGGAAACAGAACTTATTTTAATTAAAATATTAACCTCTCATCACTTAAGAAGGGGGAAAATTGGGGGTTCCTGACACTGTTGCTCAGAAACTGGAACTGGTGGTATTTGATAACTTCAATGTATGTCATTGTACTCCTACTGAAATTGTTCTAATGATATTTGTATCTGCTTATAGATGTTGGGAAAAGTTTGACACATGTTGTAAAGTGTTTGGGTTTCATGCATATGTTAAAAATTTTAGATTTTGATCCCTTTTACACTGCCCTAATTTTTGGCAGGCAGCACACGTAACTTTATGTGGAGTAGGCACTTAGGAAGGAGGACATACCATATGCCAGACTAAAAGGTGAATACTGGGTTGGGAAAAAGCCCTTTCTTCTTGTCTGGATATGGAGTTATTGGTACCAAAATTATATCATTATGTCTTTTGTTTGAGGAGCTCCTCACAGTCTTTTCATTAATGATAGACGCAGGGGCCCAATGACGGGAGTTAGTGTGGATCCTCGCCTGAATAGCACACCATACAGAGGTTGTAGAAACCGGCTCAACATGGCATGGTACAGGTATGAGGGAGCTCTCCACATGGCCTAAGACAGGGTGCCCTGTGATCTGCTTACTTTAATCCTGCTAGATGCCTTTTATTTGAGGAGCTCCAAGGACGGGCTACTTATGGCAGGATAATCCCCCAACCTAAGGCAGGGCCCTGGAAACCCTAGGACGCCTAAGGGGGAAAGAAAAAAGGCCTGGTCCCCACTCTACCTAGGAGTCATCGGGCACCCCTCTGTTCCCAGGAGAGGTGGATTGCTTCACCACTCGAAAGGAGGGTCTCTCCTTTTCTCAGTCCCTTCTCCTTTGGTCTGACACCATGTTTGACTCTGACTGGTGCTTTTCATCTTACACCTGTAGGAATGGCCAAGATCAAAATCACTGATGACAACTTATACTGGAGAGGTTGTGTGGTAAAGAGAACACTTCTGCATTGCTGGTGGGGGTACAAGCTGGTACAGCCCCCTTTGATGTCAGTGTGGTGCATTTCTAGAAAAATTAGGAAACAACCTTCTTCAAGACTCAGTAATACCACTTTTGGGTATATATCCAAAGGATGCTCAATCATGTCACAAGGGCATGTGCTCAACTATGTTCATAGCAGCATTGTTTGTCATAGCCAGAACCTGGAAACAACCTAAATGTCCCTCGACTGAAGAATGGATAAGAAAAATGTGGTACATTTGCGTAATGGAGTACTACACAGCAGAAAGAAATAATGACATCATGAATTTTGCAGGAAGATGGATGGAGCTAGAAAATATCATTTTGAGTGAGGTAACCCAGACACAGAAAGACAAGTATCACATGTACTCACTCATAAATGTTTTTTGAACATAAATCAAAAGAAAACCAACCCACAAATCACAATCCCAGAGAACCCTAGACAACAATGAGGTCCCTAAGAGCGACATACATAGATCTAATCTACATGGGAAGTAGAAAAAGACAAGATCTCCTGAGTAAATTGGGAGCATGGGGACCTTGGAAGAGGGTTGAAGGGGAGAGGATAGGCAGGGGGGGAGCAGAGGAAAATGTAGAGCTCAATAAAATCAATTTTAAAAAAAACAAGTCAAGGCATGTCTCTTTCACATCTACTTCGTTATTGTTTAGTCAGGAGCAGTGGATACATTTGAAGGGGAAAGTCATTGCCTTGGACTCTAAACCAGTACTGACCCAGTAATGATAACACTTTGTTGCCCCATTCGCTTTGCGTGTCTGCATATTGACCTTCTGGAACAACATTAACCTGCCAACCATGAACTGTCACTATCACCCTTTCCAACTCCCCCCACTTCCTGTGACCTGAAGAAAGAATAAGTCTACACCTGGTGGGTGAAGTTAGAAGAGACTCTTTCATTGGTTTCAGTGCTTACTGCAATTCAGTGAGATATGACAGGCAGGGACTCATGTCCCGTGCTAAGGTCAGAGCTTACAGATGGAGCCTCTGGACTGCCATAGAGTCATGTGGGGACCTGTGCAGCCATAGATAGACATGACTTACATCACTGATTGTAGTTTGATGTTTCACATTTTTGGCTTTTTGGGAGGTCTTCCAACCAACTCCTAAATACATCACAATGAGGCTTATAAATGTCCATCCTTAGCTTAATATGTTTCTTATCACTTTTTATTAACTTATATTATCCTGTCTAACTTTGGTCTCTGGGCTTTCCCTGTTCTCCTACTTCTGTAAATCTTATTTTCAGTCTTACACTGAGGATTGTTGTGTATCTGGATGGCTGCCCTCAATGTCCTTCTCCATCTCTCACTCCTTCCTTCCCCAAGATTTCTCCTTCTATATATTCTCTCTGCCTGACAGTCCTGCCTATCCCTTTCTCCTGTCTCACTATTGGCCATTCAGATATTTATTAGACCCTCAGGTTTTCTAAACAGGTAAAGTATCACAACTTCATAGAGTTAAACAAATGCAACATAAGCAAAAGTAACACACTATAGCATCATATTGCCCAACAACCGGCAGCTATTTTTTGCTACAAAATTATAATGTACCTGAACAGTGTTTTGGTGACAAACAGACTTCCTTTACCATTAGGATCCAAAGCCAGAAAGCCAAATTTAACACAGATATCCTTTGTGAGGAACGAAACAGTAGGTGGTAACAGGTTGTATTAAAAATGCTTGAAAGTTATCCATTCGTGGTTTTTCTGCCTAAAGTCAGGCAGAATCTTAAAGTCCTGACCACCTGGTGGTGGCTGTAGAAAAGGTGTGTTCGACTACCACAACTCCAGAAGACAGCACCCTCTGCATACACTTTTTCAGATGATGCTGAACCATACACTGGCTACAAATTTACACAAACCTGGACTTGGGTCATCTTCTACTGGTAAAATAGCAAAGGAATACAATTCACGACTGTCAGCAAATCTGGACATAAGGAATACATCATGTAGTTCTGAAATAGTAGGTAAAATGTTTCAGCAAAATCTTTTTCTATGTTTTACTTAATTAGTAGTGGTTAAGAAAATATTTTGAGACTGTTTGGACCTCAAAGAAATGCCTCTCTGGAGGTGTACGTGGTGCTATTTGACAGGATGTAGCCGCACCCACCATCGTCCTAAGACACTCCTGAAAACTTTTGATCGTAGCTTGCCATGGCTAAAAGGGACTGAGATTTGTGTGGGTTTTATCTGCTTTCACAGTCAGTAAAAGTAAGATGACTTTGGTAGACAGAACCTTTCCCAGTCACAATTAACTTTGCATATGTTTCAATACAGTAAGTGGGGTGAGCAAGCTAATGCCCCTGTGTTCACATCAGCAAAAAGAGCCCATCTGGAAATATGCAGCTACCAAGAAGACCCAACTAAGTCGTTATGTAAGTAGAGACTGTTCTTTCATTCCTTCACTCCTCAAACCCAAATAACCACACACACACACACACACACACACACACACACATTATTATATACAACACCATTTGGCCAGTCACTCAGGCATATTTCTAGTAAACTCTTATATCTTAAATTAACCCATTTCTATTCATCTGTGTATCTTCACAAGGCTGTGGTTTACCGGTAAAGTTCTGGCATCTTTCTCCTTGAGCTACATGGTATCTCCCTGATTCCACCTTCTTTCTTCTTGTATTCAGTTTAGTTTTCTTGCCTACCTGTATTCTTCCCTGCCATAGGTCAGTCAAAGCAACTTCTTAATTGTTAACCAGTGGTAACAAAACATATTCATAGCATACAGAAGGGAATCCCACATCAGGTGTCAGTCATTTCTAAGAAAATAGGATCCCTGCTGACTATGAAGGACAAGGAAGCTTCTTCTGCAGTGGTGACAATAACTGCAGACTCACAGAGAAAGGACACATAGAAAAATTTTGTGACAATTTCTACCCCACAACAACAAAAAAGTAGAAACCTAGAAAGGAAGCCACCTAAGAGAACCCATAAATTTTTTGACAAGGATGATAAACCATACCCCTTCAAAACAGATGACTTCTGGTAGAAGTAGGGGAGAGAAGGGCTCACTTTTTAAGGGTCTGCCCAACAAGAGTTTGACCATGTTCCAATATATGGGCTATTGGGGCAAAACAAACTGGACATTTTTTATCTTTTCTGGAGAAAAGCCACAAGAGTGGAGGGTAGACCTGGGAGGATGGGGACATAACTATGATGGGGTATGTTCAGTGAAATTTCCAAATAATCAATAAAAATATTACATTTAAAAATATAGAAAAAGTTGATAATTGCCGGGCGGTGGTGGCGCATGCCTTTAATCCCAGCACTCGGGAGGCAGAGGCAGGTGGATCTCTGTGAGTTCGAGACCAGCCTGGTCTACAGAGCTAGTGCCAGGACAGGCTCCAAGCCAGCCACAGAGAAACCCTGTCTCGAAAAACCATATATATATATATAAATATATATATATATATATATATATATATATATATATAGAATATGGAAAGACTAGGGCTAAAAGGAACAGACCTAAACATAACAAAGGCAATTTACAGAACACCTACAGTCAACATCAAATTAAACGAAGAGAAACTGAAGTCAACCACTAAACAGGAACAAAACAAGGCTATCCACCCTCTCCATTTCTATGCAATACAATACTTGGAGTTCTAAATAGAACAATAATATAGCAGAAGGAGATAAAGGATATACAAATTGGAAAAGAAGTTAAAGTAGTGTTATTTGTAGATTATATACATAAGTATACATATGTATACATAGGAAGCAAAAAAATTCTATCAGGCAGAGGTACAGACCCCACCTGCATCTTTTGGAAAAAGAGGTAAGTAGCTGGTCTCTCAGCCAGACAGCCCAGTCTCTAGGCTCTAGACCCCAGTGGTGTAGGAGTTCCTTCTGCTTGTGTATTACTTTCATTGGTTAATAAATAAAGAAACTGCCTTGGCCTTTTTGATAGGGCAGAACTTAGGTAGTTCTCTAAGGCAGAACTGAATTCTGGGAGGAAGAAAGCAGAGTCAGAGAGCCTTTGGAGAAGGATGATAGGAATTTTACCGGGTAAACCACTGCCATGTGGCGATATACAGATTACTAGAAATGGGTTAAATTAAGATGTAAGAATTAGCCATTAAGAAACTAGAGCTAATGTGCCAAGCAGTAATTTAATTAATACAGTTTCTGTATGGTTATTTCCGGTATAAGCTAGCTAGGCAGCTGGGGCAAACAAGCAAACCTCCCCCTCCAACACCCCAACATATTATATGCCCCTCTCCCACACTTCATAGCATTACTAGCTAAGCAAGTCTATTCATGAGCCCCACATTGCACCCCGGAATCTACAAGTCTTACTCTGCCCCAAAAAAACAACCATCCACAGCAGCATTAGTGTCCCACAGAGGCACAGACACTGTCTGCAGCAACTGGACAAAGAGCAGCCCCCAGTGGCACAAACACCACCTACACCAGTTGGAGGAAGAAATAGGTACTGAAGTTTAGGAGACCAGTTCCCACAACTGCACCAGTATTGCAGAAAGAATGCCTTCAAAGCAGGAAGGACTTAGGAAAATTTCTATCTATAAAAGAAAGTACTCATATACCGGATCTGTGGGACCTGGGTTTTTTTTTTTTTTTTCGCCACCAGCATCCCTTTTAATAAAGCATGGAAGGTTTTGTGTCAGGATAAGGAAGGACTGAAAATATGACCATTTACAACCACAAAAAAAATAGAAAAAGAAACCAAACCAAAAACGCTCTGTACATGTTTAGCGCCTGGTAGGGAGAGGCAGGCAGGGTGCAGCAAGCCAGCAGGCCCTATTTGTAGTGTCCAGGCAGGTAGAGTAGGTAGACCTTAGGCTCAGAACCCTCAGGGAAGACGTGTGGGTTGGTGGTGCCAAGGTCACCACGGTCCATGTACTCTACTTGAATAACAGGCTGAGGGCCCGGGCCAGGGTGAAAATGTGTATGTGGTCGCTCTCCTTGCGCATAGGTTCCACCTTCTGCTGGCAGAACTTCTTAACAGTCTGGCCACCCTCAGCGAAGTGCTCAAAAAACTTGCTTTTCTGCTCTAGGTAGCCTTAGGTGAGAGCCGCAGGTAGAACTCAAGGTAGTTTGAGGTGCTCTAGTCATTGAAGGAGGCCAACAAGTCAGCTACTGAGGTCTGCTTCTCCACATGCTTGAGGAGGTCCATTAACTTGTTGTGGAAGTCCTCGATTGTAAACTCAGTGAAGCCCTGGGACACCCTGTCCTCTTTACTCTTGGCAGACACAGGCTTGAAGTGCTGCCGTTCCTTGCTGTCAACCAGGAGTGCCTCCAAGTGGGAGCTCGGTAGAAGCAGTTGCTATCGTGTCTGGTCTTCCAAATGTATGAGTACTTTTGTGGAGGTCCTTGATCTTCTGTTGATAGATGTTGTCATCCTCAGCATATTCCTTGTACAAAACTGAGAGTTCCAGATGCTCTGAGATCAGAGGATTTTGCACAGCAATCTCTTGCTAATTTGGTCTTGCTGAGTCATAATGACTTTATCATAGGCCAGACAGTTAACTGGAGTTAACTGCCCAGTGGCTCGATGCTTCTGCTGCTGAGGTTCCTCCATCACCCCCGTGGTTTTTTTTTCCCATTTCCACATCTCATTCTCTAGTTCCAATACTCTAGCTCTATTCGCTCATTTCCAATTCTCTCTACCTTCTTTGTTCAACAACAAACTTCGTTTAATTAAAAAAGTTACAGAAACTTTTTCTTTATTTTTTATTTATTAAAAATTACCACCTCCTCCCCTCCTCCTACTTCCCTTCCCCTCCCCCCCCCCCCTACCCCTCCCTCTCCAGTCCAAAGAGCAGTCAGGGTTCCCTACCCTATGGGAAGTCCAAGGTCCTCCCCACTCCACCCAGGTCCAGGAAGGTGAGCATCCAAACAGACTAGGCTCCCACAAAGCCAGTACATGCAGTAGAATCAAAACCCAGTGGGTCACAATGCATTCCTTGAGTAAACAATAAAAAGCAGAGCCATTTACCATGGTAATGTATCGGCGGGGACATGGTGTTTGACATTATTCTGGGCAGTGGCAATGAAATGTCCCAAAACATAAAAATGTTTTTTCTTATTCTGCTTGCAGCCCCAGAGCATGTGGAGGGAAGCTTGAAGTTTTGTAATCACTGCTGGGAGTTCAGGCCATCTTTTATAGCCCTAACAATCTCTGAAACTTTTCCCATGTAAAGCTGTTTTTCTCTGGACTTGGTTG
This sequence comes from Microtus agrestis, assembly GCA_902806775.1. NCBI lineage: Eukaryota > Metazoa > Chordata > Mammalia > Rodentia > Cricetidae > Microtus > Microtus agrestis. The sequence goes on along the minus strand of CADCXT010005144.1, from coordinate 108,372 downwards.
ATTGGTTAATTGTTACATTTGTCCACCATATAAATTTTACAACTTAAACATAAACAGTTATGTAGCTGAGCCTTGAATTTTGAATCATAAACTGAGGTTATACATCACTGCAGTGTTAATTGTTAAGGAAGTTAGTCGGGCTTTTAAGTGTCTTACAATCCACATGGAACAAAAGATCTAGTTATGAAGCATATCCTAGTATATTTCTGTTCATCAGTCTTATATATTGTTTGATGAGAAGATGTGTGTGTGCATAAAGTTGAGATATAATTATGAGATTACATGCACAAATTACATACAAATTCATGGATGTAGGGAGATTTCACAGATGTTTTTGCACAAGTGGATCTATAGATAGAAGCAGCCAGTTTTCCAGAGACTGTGGTCTTAAAATACTTTCTTGGTTGGGTTTCTCTCTATTGGAGAATAATTTATCTGGTGAATTGATAACTGAATCACCAATTGGCATCTGCTGTATTTGCATCATGGCCCACAGCAGCCCATGAGAACAAAACCCCCACCATGTTTGTGTTTTCCTCCTTGTGACTTGTCCTTACTCTATTTCTCTACAGGGTGCGGCTGCTTCTGGCCACTATTTATCTGTTTCAAATAAAAATATATCCAGATACTCCAGTTGAAGCTCAGTCAAAGAACTTTCTTACTCTCTTCCACTTCACATTCTCTTTGGTATTGGAGAAGAGGAAGGTAGGGTGTATATGATTAGGTGAATATATGAGAGAAAAATCATATTCATGTAGAGATAAACCTTGGGTGTTATTTCTGAGTAATTACTCATCTTGTTTGATGAGACAGTGTCAGAGATGCTAGAACCTGAGTCTTGACTATTAAGCTTATATGGATAACCAGTAAGTCTAAGGGATCCTGCTGTCTCTGCTTTCTAATAACTGATTTAAGAAGTCTATGCCACGATGCATAGACCTTGATTGAATTCTCTCCACTCCTCCTAACTTGCTCATTCTTCCCATTATATGGATCAGCATAAACTGTTGAGAATCAATGTTCTTTTGTTTCTAGTCTAAATTATAATGAAAGTGTGAACCGACTTTTTGTTTCATTGATTTTTTGGACTGTTTTCTGTGTTTCTATTTTGTTGATTTCCACCCTCAGTTTGATTATTTCCAGTCTTCTACTCCTCCTGGGCATGTCTGCTTCTTTTTTTTTCTAAAGCTTTCAGGTGTGCTGTTAAGTCCCCAATGAATGCTTTCTCCGTTTTCTTTAAGTGTGCATTTAGTGCTATGAACTTTCCTCTTAGCACTGCTTTCATCGTGTCCCATAGGTTTGAGTATGTAGTCTCTTTATTTTCATTAAATTCAAGGAAGACTTTAATTTCTTTCTTAATTTCTTCCTTGACCCAGGTGTGCTTCAGTAGTTGACTGTTCAGTTTCCATGAGTTTGTTGGCTTTCTGGGGGTAGCATTGTTGTTGCCTTCTAACTTTAATCCATGATGATCTAATAGGACACAGGTGGCCACTGATATTTTTTGTATCTGTGGAGGTTTCCTTTGTTTCCAAGTATGTGGTCAATTTTCGAGAAGGTTCCATGAGCTGCAGAGAAGAAGGTATATTCTTTCCTATTTGGGTGGAATGATCTATAGATGTCTGTTAAGTCCAATTGCTTCATTACCTCCAATAATTCTCTTAGTTCTCTATTAGGTTTCTGTCTGATTGACCTGTCCATTGGAGAGAGAGGTGTATTGAAGTCTCCTACTACTAGTGTGTGTGGTTTAATGTCTGCCTTCAGTTCTAGTAATATTTCTTTTAGATAAGTGGATGCTTTTGTATTAGGGGTGTAGATATTCAGGATTGATACGTCATCCTGATGACTTGTTCCTGTTATAAGTATATAGTGTCCATCTCGATCTCTTCTGATTGATTTTAGTTTGAAGTCAGTTTTTTTAGAAATTAATATGGCCACACCTGCTTTTTTCTTAGGACCATTTGCTTGAAAGACCTTTTCCCAACCCTTTACACTGAGTAGATGCCTGTCTTTGTAGTTGAGATGTGTTTCTTGCAAACAGCAGAATGTTGGATCCTGTTTTCATATCCAATCTCTTAGCCTGTGCCTTTTTATAGGTGAATTGAGACCATTAATATTAAGTGATATTAATGACCAGTGGTTGTTTACTCCAGTTATTCTTATTGTTTTTGGTAGTAGAGTTTGTGTGTCTCCCTTCTTTGAGTTGTGCTGGTGAAGGGTCTCTAGATGCCTGAGTTCTTGTAGGCAGTGTTGGCCATGTTGGATTCCTTGGGTTGTGATTTTCCTTCTATTATCTTCTGTAGGGCTGGATTTGTGGCTATGTATTGCTTAAATTTGTTCTTATCCTGGAATGTTTTCTCCATTGATAGTGAACGATAGCTTGGCTGGGTATAGTAGTTTGGGTTTGCATTCATGGTCTCTTAGCTTCTGCAGTACCTCTATCCAGGACCTCCTGGCTTTCATGGTTTCCGTAGAGAAGTCAGGTGTAAGTCTGATCGGTTTAACTTTATAAGTTACTTGGCCTTTTTCCTTTGCAGCTCTTAATATTCTTTCTTTAACCTGTATATTCTGAGTTTTGATTATTATATGGCGAGGGGATGTTTTTCTTTGATCCAATCTGTTTGGTGTTCTGTATGCTTCTTGAATATTCAAAGGAATATCTTTCTTTATGTTGGGAAAGTTTTCTTCCATAATTTTGTTAAAAATATTTTCTGGGCCTTTAAGCTGTGACTCTTCTCCTTCTATTCCTATTATTCTTATGTTTGGTCTTTTTCTTGTGTCCCATATTTCTTGCATGTTTTGTGTTGAGAATTTGTTGGCTTTGCTGTTTTCTTTGATCAGTGTGTTTATTTTCTCTATGGTGTCCTCAGAATCTGAGATTCTTTCTTCAATATCTTGTATTCTATTGATTATTCTTGTTTCTGTAGGCTCTGCTCGTTGACCTGGATTTTCCATAACCAGCTGGTGCTCAACTTGTGTTTTCTTCCTTGCTTCCCTTTCAGTTTTCAATTCTTGAACTGTTTCCATTACCTGTTTGATCATTTTTCCTTGGTTTCCCAGGGTATCATGTATCTGTTTGATCGTTTTTTCTTGGTTTCCCAGGGTATCATGTATGTATTTACTCATTTCTTCAAACTTTTGGTTATACTTCTCATCCATTTCTATAAGGGCATTTTTCACATGTTGTTTAATGGACTCTATTGCTTTCATAAAGTCAATTTTTTCCATTTCTTCCATATTAGGGTGTTCCAGTCCATCTCTTGTAAGATCATTGTGTTCCGGTGTTTTCATGTTGTTTTTCAGATTATTGGGTGAATTCTTGCCTTGGCGCCTGCCCATCTCCTCCTATCGAAGCTATCTAATGGGTCTTTTAAAACCGGATCAGGTTTCCCTCTTTGCTTTAATTGTCGTGAAGCGATCTGCTCTCGGTGTTGTGCGATGGTCCCTGCTGTCTGCCCCCCACACCCCCACCCCCACCCCCCCCACCCCCGCCTGCGCTGGTGCTCTCCCACCCCACCTGGGCCTGCTTGCCCGGGGCCTGGGTCTGCTTACCCCTCCTGCCCCGCCTGGGTCTGCTTGAGCTGGGCCAGTCAGTGCTCTCTCTTTGATTTAATTGTGGTGGGGCGATCTGCTCTCGGTGTTGCGCTCTGGTCCCTTCCGCCTGCGTCCTCTGCCGCCGCCCCTGTCATGTTTACCTAGTCTTGATTTAATTTTGGTGTGTGGTACTTATCCAAAAAAAGCCCATTTCTTTTACATTTTCCAAATTTGTGGAGTACAGGTTTTTGTAGTAGAAGCTTATGATGCTCTGAGTTTCCTCCTTGTCTGTTGTTGTGCCCCCCTTTTCCATTATGTTTTTGTTAATTTAGATGTTCTCTCTCTGCCTTTTGATGAGTTTGGATAAAAGATTGTCTATCGTGTTGATTATCTCAAAGAACCAGCTCTTTGTTTCATTGATCCTTTGTATTGTTTTCTTTGTTTCTATTTTGCTGATTTTCAGCTCTCAATTTGATTTTTCCTGCCATGTGGTACTCCTGGGTGAGTTTGTTTCTTTCTTTCTGGAGTTTTCAGGCATTGTGTTAATTCACTAATGTGGGATTTTCCAGCTTCTTTATGTAGGCACTTAGTGCTATGAACTTTCCTCTTAGCACTGCTTTCATAGTGTCCCATAAGTTTGGGTACATTTTTCCTTCTTTATTGTTGATGTCTGCAAAGTATTTCATTTCTTTATTTATTTCTTCTTTGACCCAGGATGATTCAATTGAGCACTATTCAATTTCCATGAATTTGTAGGTTTTCTGCAATTAGTGTTGTTGTTGAGTTCAAATTTTACAACATGGTTATCTGATAAGATACAGGGGGTGATTCCAAATTTTTTGTATCTTCCTTAGTTTGCTTGTTACTGAGAATGTGGTTAACTTTGGAGAAGGGTCTATGAGGTTCTGAGATGAAGGTATATTCTTTTATGTTTGAGTGATATGTTCTATTGATGTCTGCTTCTCCCCTCCTCCCCAGCACACATACTAGGTAATCAGGCAACCTTCATAAACAGTCAGAGAGAAGCCATAGCTCTTGATCAGATAGCACATACACCAGACACTGCAATTTCTATGGGTATACAGGTCTGGAAACCATTTTATATTATGTTTATGACATCTGATAGTTCTCTTATTTCTCTGTTTTCTGTCTGATTGACCTGTTCATCGGAGAGAGTGGGGTTTTGAAGTATGGAACTCTTAGTATGTGGGGTTTGATGTACAATTTAAGCTTTAATAATATTTCTTTTACATATGTGGGTGCTTTTCTATTTAGGCATAGCGGTTCAGGATTGAGACTTCATCTTGATGGATTATCCCTGTGATGAATATGAAGTGTCCTTCTCCATCTCTTCTGATTTTAGTTTGAAGTCTATTTTGTTGGATATTAGGATAGCTACACCCATTCTTTCTTAGGTACACTTGATTGGAAAATCTTTTCCCAATCCTTTACTCTGAGGTAATGTCTGTCTTTGGGTTGAGGTGTGTTTCTTGTATACAACAGAAGAATAGATCCTGTTTTCATAACCATTTTCTTAGACTGTGTCTTTTTATAGGCAAATTGATTACATTGATATTGAGAGATATCAATAGCCAGTGATTTGAATTCCTGTTATTTTTCAGTGGTAGTGTTTGTGTTTCCTTCTTTGGGGTTTGCTGGTATGAAGTTAACTGTTGCCTTTTAGAGAGATGCAATTACCTACTTTGGGTTGGATTTTTCTTTTTAGTACTTTCGGTAGAGCTTGATTTGTTGACAGGTATTGTTTATATCTGGTGCTGTCATGAAATATTTTGTTTTCTCCATTGATGGTGATTGAAACATTTGCTGGGTATAGTAGTCTGGGCTTGCATCTGTGGCCTCTTAACGTCTGCTGCCAATCTATCCAGGACCTTCTGGCTTACATGGTTTCCAGACCTGTATACCCATAGAAATTGCAGTGTCTGGTGTATGTGCTATCTGATCAAGAGCTATGGCTTCTCTCTGACTGTTTATGAAGGTTGCCTGGTTACCTAGTATGTGTGCTGGGGAGGAGGGGAGAAGCAGCATGCAGATTTAAAATACAATCAGTGCCCTCTTCTTAATTTTACTGAAAATAAACCATTTACATCTTTTATATAGCATATAGAAATGTAGCATAGCACACTAAACTTACCCTCTACGTTTCCATGATGATTTAATTCCTTTCTTAACTTTCTCTATTAACAAGTTCACTGGATGTGCACTAGCCACTCCCACCTTTGAGCTGACAGTCATGGATTTGTGAGTGTGTGTGCATGCGTGTGTGTGTGTGTGTGAAAACTCTTATCTGATTTTTACAGGAATTCCAGCCCTGGATCCTTCTAAGGCTATAGAATTTCTGGTATTCAGGGTATATGTTACTGGGAATGTTTATAACAGGGGATGGAATGAATAAAGAAATATGGAATACTTACTTTGGTCTAAGACTGGCTGATGACCTGCACATCTATCTGGAAGAAATTGCCAATAACTAGAGAGGAGTAGGGCCAGGAGGGAACTTCACTCTCCCAGAGCTCTGTCTCCAGAGTGAGAGGAGAGGCAGGTGAGACTGAGTATCAGGAGCATGACTGGATTTATGGGTCATTCATAATCCTACCCACTAAATCAACATGATGTCACAATTGACTAATGAGCTAGATGCCCTTTAATCTCTATTTTGAGTAGACTTGATCTAGTGATAAAGGCAGAAGTAAGATGTTCTTCATGCATGTCCTTGTTAACAGATACACATTAGAGATTCTGGCTTTATTGTGCTGTTTGATAAACAAATATTGCAACTTAAAATGCAAAGCAGGTGCTGAGATGGGGCCACTATTCTTGAAAAATATTAAGGTTAATGATTGGATACAAGAAAATTCCTCAAGATTCTAATCCATTGATTCCACTGATCCTGAAATTAGTGATCAGGTAAGGATTACTAACATTATGGATATTTTGTATCTCTATTAATTAAGTTTGCTTTAAATCAAGTCTCCTTTTCTAGTTCAAACTCACTACCCATCCTCTTTAATGCCTCAGTGTTAAAAATCTATGCACATACCACCGAACTCAGGTATAACTATATATTTAATATATTTGTTTGTTGACTTAAAGGTTTGCACATGAATTCTCAGTAATTTTAACCTTATAAGTATTTAGTTCACTCTGACAAATACAACTAAGTAAATAAAGTGTGCCTAGTGTTACCTGGACATCTTAAATGAAAGACCATGTACTATCCTGTCCTTGACCACTGTATAACACAGTCGTGGAGAACCAAGATTGCTTTTATTTGTTCTACTAGTGACAAAATAGAGAATTGCCAGTATTACACAGTTCAAAAACGGATCAAAAAACAGAATTCAATGAACAATGGTCATTGTTATTAGTTTTATTTCCATTTCTTTTAATTATTAAAAATAGAGTTGTCTCAAACCATAGAACCTGGCCACAGTTTCCATCCTCTCCCCTCCTCCATACTCTCACCTCTCTTCTCCCCAAGATTCACACCCTTTCTATTTCCTTTTCAAAAAAAGATCAGGCCTCCGAGAGATGATAATCAAATATGACAAAAAAAGATACAATAAGACAAGAACCCTCATATTAAGGCTAGGCAAGGCAGCCCAACAGTGGGAATAGTCCCAAGAGTCCCAAGGCAAGAGTCAGATATATACCCATTCCCACTGTTAGGAGTACCACAAAAAATAACAAGCTATCAGCCATACAGCTTCTTAAAGAAAAATATTGGAATTGTCCTCCTCACTTCTTTCCAGAAGTTAATCTAGATTGGTAAACTGATCATAGAAACAACTTTAGTTAATCTCATGGAAAGTAGAAAATAGGAACTATGGATTCATGACTTTATATTCTCTACTGAGAACTTGTTCTATTGCTTTTTTTTTCTTGTTTTAATTAGGGCTATTATTGCTGTGATGAAACATCATGACCAAAAGCAAATTTGAGAAGAAAGGGTTTATTTGACTTACATTTCCATATCATTATCTATCATTTAGGTCCAAAGAAGAATTCAAATGGGGCAGGATTCTGAAAGCAGGAGCCAATGCAGAGGACATGGAGGGGTGCAACATACTGGTTTGCTCATCATAGCTTACTCAGGCTGCTATTTCATAGAACTCAAGGCCACCAACCCATGGATGGTACCACCTATAATGGACTAGGCCATCCTACATCAGTCACTGATTTTGAATATGCCTATGAACAAATCTTATGGAGACATTTTCTCAATTGAGGTTCCTTCCCTTCAGATGACTCTAGCTTGTGTCAGGTTGACATAAAACTAGTCATCATGAGCTGGGCAGTGGTGGCACACTTTAATCCCAGATTTTGGAGGCAGAGGCATGCAAATCTCTGTGAGTTTGATGCCAGCCTGGTCTACAAGCACTAGTTCCAGGACAGGCCTCAAAGCTACAGTAAAATCCCATCTAAAAAATAAATACTCGGCACAATTCTCAAATTATACACTGAGGTAGTTTGAATACAAATCAACTTCTGTGACTTGGTTAAATCATGGAAGCTTATGTTAGAAATCATACAATAAAATATCTAGGACACAGTTACCCTAAAGATATATGTATTTGTGAAATGATATGTATCATTCTAATTATAACATCAAACCACAAGCAAAAAGGTTGATATGCAGAAACATCTTTATATTTGTTCTAAACTGACTAAGTCAATATTCCTAAGCTTTCATAGCATGGGAAATTGTCTTGTAAGACCACTTTATATAATATTTCATAAATCACATTATACAGATTGTATGAATGTTCTTGAAATGCTCAAACCCATATTTCTTCTGATTCTTTTTCTTTTTCTAAGCCAATATTATTCCCTCTAGGGATTTAAAACTGAGCCTTGGAGATTCAGTGCTTTGGCCAAACAGAAACTACTGATAGGAAAGCCAGGCTTTGAAACCCTCATACTGCACTGTTCCCTTAACAAAGACATTCAGTTCTTTTCCATCCGCCAACCTCCACTGTGTACTGTGACTCAATATAAACCTTAGTCATTGACATTCAAAGCAAATTTGACTTTAGTTAATAAGTACTGCAATAATTAAATTAAAAATGATTGTTTGAAAACAAGTTTTGACATGCATGTCAGAAAAGTTTAGTTTGAATGACCTTTAGAATCTAGTTAATAATTAGATGATCTTTTTTGAAATGGAGGTCAGAAAAGTTTGATTTTAATGATCTTTAGAATCTAGTTAATAATTAGATTGTCTTTATTTTGACGTGGAGGTCAGAAAAGTTTGATATCAATAGTCTTTTGACCTTTAGTGACACAAAGTCTTATTTACCTGACACCTTTAGCAAAGTAAGCAGAATTTGTTTTCTGATTCATATTGAAAAAATGTCAAATAAACAAGAAAGAAACAATGATGGACATAAGTTTGACTATAAAGCACAGGATTGTATGTTAAAACCTATGTTGAACGTTGATAAATCTTAACTGGATGAGATGCTAATGGCTTCTATGTCCAGAGTACTAGCTGAGGACAGAGCCTATGGAAGAGAGATATTTCCAAACTAATTGTATTTCCCACTAGAATTATTGTGGCTTACTGTTCAAAACTTGAGCTACACATCAAAATTAGAGGTAATCAGTACACAAACATCATGGCCTTGGTCCTTCCCCAGTGCTGAGCTGGTCTCACAGGTGTTCTGAGCATTGGGTTCACGATAGGGTAGAACATCAGCATTGGTTTCCAACACGCTACCCACATCATCCCTCCCCCAACTTTGGAAGCACAATACAGAATAACTGTCTTTAGAGGAGAAAATGGGAAGTGTGTGCCAACCTGTAACATGAAAGATTACTGTTGTAGGCTATCAACCAGAGATGACTGCTTAGGCATGTGTTTGAGCTTATAGAAAGTCTTTATTAGCCAATTAGTGACTATACTGGGTGTTTGGGATCCCAGGGTAGCCCCAAAACTTTCTCAAGGAGCACTTTTAAAGCACAAAAGCAGTATTCTGGTTTGACATACTTCAGTTAACAAAAGCAGCAAGAAGAATAACTCCAGAAGACAAAAAAACTAAGTTAATACATATACAGACTTACCCAGAACTGGGCTGTTTGGTGGATTGGGTCTTTGTTTCCATCCTTGGAGGTGGTACTATCTATGTGCTAAGTTTTATGACCTGAATGGTACTTCCATTATAAAGTCAGCTGTGCTAAGACCTGGGACCTTTTAGAGTTACTGCTGGTACCATCATATTTACTATGTCTATCACCATGCAACATCACACACTGTCTGACCATAGTTTGGTGACTTCTCCAACCCAGAGAACAGACTAACCTATTTTCAAAAAAAAAAATATTTTAAATTGGATGATGCTCAACCTTTTTGCTCATATTCTCCTATATCTGCTTTTTATTTCAAACAATCCAACTTTGTGTCTTCATTCATGTTGTTTGGTTTTTATAACCCTTACACTCCTATTATTGCTGTCTCTATATGCTTGGATGTGTGACAGTCAACTGTAGTATGTTACACTTACCAGTGGCAACACCCTTAGAAAAAGCTATCGCTCTTCCAGAAGTTACCAATTACCAATAGCTTCTCGGCTAGGTGTGTGGTTTCCTGCCAATTGCCCACACCATGTGGAGATTTTGATTGGCTTGAACTTGTGCAGGTCTAATTATGTTATTACTTGTGGTTGGGTTTTTTTTTCACTCTAACCCCATGTTGCACACCAATATGTTGTTGTTGTTTACTCTTTTCTCTTTATCCTTTTTGGGGGCCCACCACCCAGTTCCCAAATCATGACACAGAATTATTCTTTCTTATAAGTGCATAGCCTTACCTTGGCTTAATTTTAGACAGTTTTTCTTAACTTAAATTATGCCATCTACCTTTTGTCTCTGGGCTTTTCCCTTTTCTTACTTATGAATATCTTACTTTCACTCTTACTCTGTGGCTGCCTGGGCGGCTGGGTGGCTTGGTGACCAACCCCTAGCATCCTCACTCCTTGTTCTCTCTTGTTGCTCCTTCTCCTCCCATATTTCTCCATCTACTTATTCTCTCTGACTGTCAGTCCTTGCTATTGGCCATTCAACTCTTTATTAGACCATCAGGTATTTTAGGCAGGGAAAGAATAATACCTTCATTGTGTTAAACAAATGAAACATAAAAGAATGCAACACATCTTTGCAATATTAAAACAAATATTCCACAGTGTAAGCAAATGTAACACACCTCAAATTGATATTCCATGATAATTACTCCTCCTCTGAGTTTCTGTGTGTGACCATTTTATTGTGTCAGGACAGCACTGCTTCACTGTAATAATCTACTATCCCTGATTCTTACACTATGTCTGATCTATAAGTCTGTGTGTGTGTGTGTGTGTGTGTGTGTGTGTGTGTGTGTGTGGTGATATAGGTGTCTAATTTATAAATTAACAGCCCACAGTCACTTACTCTCTCTATTTTTAAGTTATGGTTCTCTGTATTTACTGAAATCTACTGTTTAAAAAGTGTTATTTATAATGAGGGTTGAGAGATTCACTTAACTGTGGTATAATGATTATTTGTTAAGAATTAGCTTAATTCTATTTCCCATTACCAGAGTAATAGTAGTTGTCGTCTATTAGGGCCCATGGATATTTCACAGGTTCTTGGTAATAATAGCTGTACTGGGTATTAGTACAATCTTGTGGAAGATCCCTAAAATCCAATCACAAAGCAGATATTTACATGATGTCTGTACTACTGTTGAACCACTAAGCATACCTTGCCACGTAGTCTTTATTACAGCTCACAGCATACACAGGTGAAAAAGTATAGTGATTACCTTCTCCTTTTGTAGCATGGATACCACCATCAGCAATGGAGATGAAGTTTCTAGATCAATATTACATTGATTTCTCCATGTTTGATAGCTCATATATGTGATGTCTTCAGATCTTCAGTGTTAGTCATACCTTACAGTATTCCCATCTTGCTGTACCATTTCCACAGTAGCAATAATTTTTTCTCTAGTTCGTGTTCCTCTACCTCTTTAAGTATCCCAGTTCATTCTGAAAAATACATGACCTGTGTATAAGATAAAACAGCTTTAGGTCCCCCTCTAGTGGTGATATAGAAACACTCCATTGCGGAGTTTGTCTTGCGGCAATCTTAAAGACAAAGTGCCATGTGCAGTAAGATAATAATGTTAGACACATAGAGGAAGAACTAATCAAAACCACAATGAGGTATATTAATTCTTTATAGTAATATTCCCTATTATAGAAAGGACAACGTGTAGTAGGAGGCCGCTTCTTCACTCCCAGCTGTCCAGACCATGAAATAATCACACAGAAACTATATTATTTAAATTCACTGCTTGGTCAATTAAGTATATTTCTTAAGTGTATTTCTAGCTAGCTCTGATATCTTTGGTTAACCCACTTCTATTATTTTATGTTATACCACACCTATGGGCAAAGTTTCACTTGGTGGCTTGCATCATTCCCTCTGGCAGCTACATGGCATCACTCAACAACAGGGTCTGCTCTACTGTGTTGCCAAAGCAAGGTGCAGGGCCTGTTACACTGAGTACTGCAGCTGGCTAGGGACAGGGTCAACTGTCCCATTCTTATGACCTCAGGGCCAGCTCTTCTACTCGTGCCAGTTATAGAAGGGTTGGAGGAGGGCATCTCTCCCTTGCCCCCACCACCACACTGCAGACTAGGAAGTAGTACTAGCTTTCCTCCATCAGAAGCTCAGGGCTAGATCATACACTCTCCTGTCTACAGGGCCAGCTCTACTCTGCTGCCCAGATGAAACACAGGAACCATTCTCCCATGTGCTGCATCTGGTGGAGTGTTGGTTCATGTCTCCCAATTGCTGCTGGTGGCAAGGGATGAGGGGAGGAGGGCATCTTTTCCTCGCCTACCTCACCACATGGCAGATGAGAAGGGTGCAGTCTGCTCTCCCATTCTCACTCCCTCATGGCCAACTCCCCCATTCCCCTATCAACAGTTCTATTGTCCTGCTCAGCTGAGGTGTAGGACCCCCTCTCCTGAGTGTTTCAGCTGGTGAGAGGCAGTACCAGGTCTTCCTAGTGGTGCGACCAGTGAGGGATGTGTCCAACTCTGTAAAGCCCTACCCTTTCAGCTTTCTGTGGTGTCAGGAACCACAGACATCAATACAGACCATGAATACATTAGGACATTGAACCTAGACAGGGGCCCTGGCAGTAGCCCAGGCCCAGATATCACTATGGCTCTGGGGTGCAGTTAAGCCTCCCATCAGAGAGAGGGAAAGCCATGCCTGGCCTAAATGTGTATCTCCTTGTTTCACTCAATCCATCATATAAACTGATTTCTTATATCAAAATTTATGGCATCCATGAATATTTATAATTTTTGTATTTTTATGATCATGATGTGTGAAGTCCTTCTGTTGTGTTGCTTTTATTGGTTAATGAATAAGGAAGCTGTCTTGGGCCTGAACATGGCCCAAGAATAAAGATAGGCAGGGAAAACTAAACTCAGTGCTGAAAGAAAGAAGGAGGAGTCAGGGAGATGCCATTTAGCCACCAGAGGGGAAAGATGTAAGCGGCCAGCTAAAATCTTGTTGGTAGCCCAAGAACCTCGTGGTAAAATATAAAATAATAGAAATGGGTTAATTTAAGAGATAAGAGTGAGTTTGAAAGATGCATAAGTTAATAGGCCAAACAGTGTTGTAATTAGTACAGTTTGTGTGATTAATTTCAGGAATCTGGGAAGCTGAGAACAAACCAGCAGTCTTTTTTTTTTTATAGCCTGTGTCTTGGGTTTTATTGTTTTTTTTAAAACAGTAAGATAACAGGACTTAGGGGTCAACAATAAAACTGGAATAAAGGTTTTGTAACAAGTGTGGAGCAGGAAGAGGAAGCTACACAATTCCCTTTTATCTCTACCTTCCTATTTATATCACTCAGGAATTATCCAAAAGCCTGGGTAAAACCCAGCTAATGAGTCTCTTTGAAACTTGATTCCAGATGTTCTGGCTTCCACAGCCAGTACTTCTGTCCCTAAATTTTATGGTAAAATGGGGCATGGTGCAAAAGTATCCAGAGATCAGATGGGTTCCTGCTGCACAGATTCTCAGACGCGTCCCAAAAGAAGAAGAATTAGAGTGGCCCGTGCTGTTGGAAATGTCCGTGTTTCCCTCGCTGTATAAAGTCTTTCTGTAAACGAATCTGACTCTTCGTTTTGTTTGTTCATTAGAATCCGATCTCCATGAGGGTCGGAGTCTTTGTCTTGGTTTGGTTTGTTTTAGACATTCTGAGACAAGATTTTACTCTGTTGCCCAGACCAGCCTCCAACTCATGAGACGCCTACCTCAGCCTTCCAAGTGCTAGGTTGTAGGCATGAACAAGCTCATCTGGAATCTCTGTTGCTTGCAGGATGGTCAGCAGTCACCAAATACTGAATAAACGGGTGAAGTGAAAGTTCGGGGATCAACTGCGGGTTCGGGGTCCTTTGGTAAAGACAAAGAGGATGACATCACCTCTGGCAGCGTTTGAATCTCAGAGCTGGGAACTTCATTGCTACTACTTTTAGGAATGTCTCGCATTTTTCCAAAAAATATATTTAATTTTAAAAATAAAAATCAGGGGGGGTCTGGAGAGATGGATCAGTGGTTAAGAGCATTGCCTGCTCTTCCAAATGACCCCAGTTCGATTCCCAGCAACCACATGGTGGCTCACAACCATCTGTAAAGAGGTCTGGCGCCCTCTTCTGGCCTTCAGGAATACACACAGACAGAAAATTGTATACATAATAAATAAATATTTAAAAAAAAAAAAAATAAAAAAAAATAAATATCAGGTAAATTTTCCACAGTTCAACTTTCCAGAAACAAGCCAGAATTTGGCTTCTAGTGTATCAGGAAAGTTGAACAGCAGTAATTTCATGCAGACATTGTTCCTCTCTGTAGGAGACAGAAAACATTCTCCTTGGTTGTACACACTTAATTCTCTAAATCTGTTCTGTACTTCTGAGATAATTTTATTTCATTCTAGAGGTCTGGCATGCAGAATTCATCTCTAAAACTCGAAGATTCCAAACTGAGATGTGTGGTTGTTGGGCTTAGGTTGGGGTTTATAACCAATTCGATCATTAATCATTTGTTCCCGGCTTTTGGGGTCACTGCTAAGCCCAGTGGCCCCTTCTCCATCACAGGTTCCTACACCTTCCACATTTTCTTTCTGTTTCTTGCCACTGATCTATAAATATTCTCCGTAATCTATTCCTATAACTCAAAAATCCAATATCACATTCCCTACATATTCATTTTATGCTTTTTTATTATTTCATATTCTTTTCTCATTTTGTCTTAATCCTTTTCTGTATCTTTCTCTCCTGGCATTCTATTTTCTGATTTATTAATGATCCTGTCAGGTTTTCCCTTGAGTTTTCCACTTGGTTATTGTGCTTTCCAGTTCCATATTATTTCATCTCTATTCCTCTTCAGTATTTCCATCTCATAATTGAATTATATTTGAATTATATTTTCAACTCCTGTTGATCATTTTTGGTTTTTCATGGGAACCACTCAGGTGTAGATTACATTTTTAACTCCTTGTCTTTAAGTTCATGAGCTTCTTCTTTATGTCTCTTTTTAAACTTGAAATTTTGTTGATATATATTATGCATATAAACTTACCACCAGAAGAGAGCATCAGATCTATTATAAATGGTTATAAACTACGATGTAGGCACTGAGAATTGAACGCAGGACCTCTAGACGACCAAGTATTCAGTGCTCTTAACCACTGAGCCATCTACTCATTCCATCCTTGATTTTTTAAAATGAATGAGATTTCTCTTAAATTCTTTGTCCTGAGGTTCATCTTAGGTAATTCTCATAGGATAAAGTTCTATAGGACTGGTGACTTTTGTAGGGGATATACTGCCGTTTATCTTTCACATCGTTTCTATTTTGGCAACAATTATCTGTGCATGTTGACTTGTTTAGTTCTGTCTGAAATCGACAGAGAAGATTGGGATCGAACACGGAAAGTGTGGGGTAGGTTGAGTCTAAAGACTGAATATGGCTTAAATGGAATGAATGCAGATGGTAGATACATGGAGATTGGCTGATATGAAGGAAACGTGTCCTGGTCAAGTTTGGTGGTAAGGAGAATATCTAAGGCTGTGGTAGGTGTATGAAAAGGATTATCAGGCTGAATTACTCTGTTAAGGTCTGCAGGGTATGGTTGAACATTGAGGTTGAAAGGTGGCTCAAGGAACCTGTCGGCTGAAACAGCTGAGCTGTGTGTCTTGGTCAGTGCATGGAAGGTTGGATTCAGACATAAGGAATGGCTAAATCAAGGTACTGGGTTTCAAAATGTACAAACATGCCAAGTCTTCATATGGTAGCTGGAAATTGGAACTCAGATCTTCTTTCTTGGGGCATAAGTGCTTTCACCTGCTGAACCATCTAGTTCAGTAAAAACAAATCAAAGAATTCATAAGAGTTAGGAATATAGTGTTATGTGAAAATGTGTAAGTTAACCAGAGACACATAATATGTATGATGAAATTTATGATTTGACGTGTATAAATACATAAATATACATGCGATATAAAAGGATGAAAAATTGTAAACAATGTGAAAGCAATGGGAAAAAATAGTTGAGGTCCACAAAGTATTCAGTAGGATTCTCTTCAATTAAAGGAAATATGTTATGAGCTGAAGAGTTTCACTACAAGTAAAGGAAGAATTTTACAGTAAATTTTTGTTACAAAAGAGTGAGAAAAGATATTTTAGGACATCAAGGGGAATACCATAATTCAAATGAAGGGCATAGAAACAGTACGTAATCTAATTCCCCAAAAGCAACACGACACTTTATAACACAATTAAAAATTCCTAAAGAATACCAAATATATAAATTATTTATACTCTAGAAGTGTATGCCCGGTTAACTTCAAAAGAAACAATAAAAGCAATGTCAAGAAAATTAGCTCTTTAAATGCTCAGGTGACACACAATTAATAAAAACTCAGAGACAGATATTGTAATTCAGCCTGAAGACCAGACAAAGCAAAGCAGTCAGCTACTGGCTCTTACCTTGACTTCAGTCCAAAAATGGTGAAACTGCCTACAGGAAACCTCAGACTGAGAATGAGACTGAGAGCGGTCTCCTTCCATTTTATAATCCTCTCTAGTTCTGTGATTCATGGAGTACGCCACCACCAGCTGGTTTCTAAGGCAATCTAGTATGGCTACTAGAATTAAATGTGTGTGTCAGTGTGGTTACAGGAAGTGAAGGTGTGTGTCATTGCTACCTGGTCTGTAAGGGTGGCCAGCATGGCTGTTTTATTTTTTCTGAATATCAGACAATCTTTATTTATTAAAATAAAAATGAAATGCCACTACACTCAGGTTTCTTAAGAAGCAGAAGCATAAGTTGACAGACAGACATAGACAGAAGAGAAAAATGCATACATATATGAGAGGGGGGGATAATAGAGAGACATAAAGGTAGTAGATGCATGAGAATTAATTTATTAAAGCAATTGGTACACATGGTCTTATAACTGATAATTTCCTATGTAATCTGACTGTAACACAAATACTCAGGAAAACAGGTGGCAAGTCTGAATGCAGGTATAAAGGCCTGAGAATAGTGGAGTAAAGTGTTCGGCATATCTTTACTAGGAAAATACATAAACGTAAAAATATTAGTACTTTGACCCACTTTAACAAAAAGTCACATTTTGTACCAGAACAATCTGTATTATAGATCAAATAGCATTGTGAATGTGTGCTTGTGCACTAATGTATGTGCCGACATAAATCTGCAGTAGAACCCAAGGTAGGAATTAGCAATTCCAGACAAAGTGACTAATCTAAGATTAAGTTAGAGAAGGGATAATCAGTAATGACACTTCTCATTAGATTACTTGTAATGCAGTGGGAAGGGAATAATTTATCTAGAAATTATAGAAATTTGACTCCTCCTGGGACTATTATTTTTTGGGGGAATATAAGTGATGCATATGGAACTCATGGTTAGCAATAGAGAAACAAAAGGCATGCTCAGTTCTAACCTAAGAACATCAAGGCAAAAGTGTGTTTAAACATTTATCTTTTATTGACACTACCTGCAAAGCAAGGCATGACCTGACCCTGCAATTGCACCCCTCCCTGTGACTTATCCTCTAACTGGAGCTACTCATGGACACCTGTTATTTGTTTCAAATACAAATACTTCCAGTGAGTCTAAGTGATGTTCAGCCAAAGAGCTTTGTACCATCTTCCTCTTCATACTCTGTATTTCTTGTAAGTATGTGGTTATGTGAATGTGTGCATAATCAAGTGCCTGTATGTAAGACAATGTCTATACATGTACACATACATATGTGGATGTCAGAAATGAACCTTGTATGTTGTTTCTCGGGAGCTGACCAGTTTGTTTTCAGAAACAGGGCATAACACTAGGGAACAAGGGTCACTAATTAGGCTGGATTGGATGTCTAGCAAGCTCCCAGGATTTCTTGTTCTGTTTACCCAGTGTTGGTACAACAAGAACACACCACGATGTCTTCAGGATTAATGGGCAAGCACTTCAGTGAATGAAATATCTCTCTAGCACTCACTCTTACATTCTCTATGCTTCATGATATGTGGACCAGCATGATGTGTAGGAAACTCTTATTTTATTTTTGCTTCTTACCTAAACTGTCTAAGAACAGGTGCACAAATCAAACTTATTTATTACTGAAAACATACAGAAAAAAATGACCATGGATTCTCTTATTACATGATTTGCAGTGAAGTTCTATTTTAATTAAAGACCAAATACACATTAGCAAAAGGAATAATAACACAGTTGCAGAGAACAGAATATAACAATATATTTCTACTGTGATTCAACAAGTTGCAAAATAGTTAACAGGTGTTTCCTGGGTACAGAATGGGAATACATGAGAGGAGGGAAGGATATCTTGTCCAAGATGGGGAAGGAGGTGAATGATGATCTAGAGGAGAACTACAGAAAACAATAAGGCTTGGGATAGGCAATCTTCTCTTTTTTTAGACAGGAATAAAGCAGAGCTGGTATTGGGGTGGCACAGAGGCAAATCCGTTGAGCACCGGGGTTGTATTAATATCCTTAGTATTAACTAGCGATTTCAGCTTAAAGTTCTGTAAAATGGTGGTGAGAAATAGAAACAGCTCCATTCGTGCCAGGCCCTCTCCTGCACAAATTCGTTTTCCTAGGGGAAATAAAATCAAAGATTACTATTCTCATTTGCAAATTTGAGAATCACTGCATTTGTAACTGAGACTATAAATGAAGGGTAAGTTTTAGGTGAATGGATAGATGTTTGGCTGAATGAAAGAACAATTAATTCGGCAAATAGAAAAATGTGGAACATAATTGTTTCTCAGTTAACCTATACTATGAAGAAATACATTGTTCAAAAATACTTTTTAACTAGTTATAGTTATTCACATCTGTAATCAGGCTGCCTAGGAAACTGAGGAGGAATTTTGTGTTGATTAACACAAATAACTCTCTGATCTCTTCATGAAATTCTATTAATGATAAGTGATTTCTTCTTATGATTCTCCACAACCCATGAATTTTGAGGCAAGTAGGGAATCATTTATTAGAACGGTGTTCCATTTTTTGCACTAAGATATCAAGTTGGAAAGATAAATGTACTGATATCCCCCAATAACCCAGAGATCTGGGAGTCTTTCTCATTGGCCTACTTTAACTGAAATTTAAGAAGCATTATTCATTTGTGTGTTTACCAAGTGCACTTGGGATGCTTCAGTAATTTTTGGTATTTTGGAGACTTGTAATCACATAGTTGAGCATGGAGGTGAGTAACACAACAAAGAAGACCTGAATGTAAATTATAACGTCTCCATTTTCACAGTGAGTAAAGTGTAAATGGCCTTTGCTTTCTTTGGTATTTCTGTGATGTAGCTAAAGGAAGAATACAAACACATTGTACTCCAGCTTTCTGAGTTTTGAACAGTGGATTAACAATTAAAGCCTCACTTTCATAACCTGACAAAGAAGAAATCTCTTTATCATGACACACATAAACACGAAAGTCATACTCCTTGATCTTTGGCCATTAAGGAGCCACTAGATAAGTCGCTACAGATCCTCATGTCCCTGCATCCACAGAAATGAATTTCTATTACCTGTTGAAAATGGCACGAAGTAGTCACTTTTCTTAAAGTTTCCATTCTTATCTAGAAAGTGGCCAGGGTCAAATAGCTCTGGGTTAGGGAATTCCTTGCTGTCATTCAGCACTGATGTCAGTGATGTTATTACCGTTGTTCCCTATAACACACATAAAAACAAATAAAGTTAAAAGAAATCATAGAGCTAAGAAAAATCAGGAAAATATCCAGGTTCACCTTCTGCTCCATAGTTGGGATTAAGTACAAAGAACAGTAGGGACATTTCAACAGGCAGAGCAGGAAGCAGCAGGGAGGAAGTCAGTCACAGTGTTGTAGCTGATGTGACTTCAATGACATTTCACATGAGTACTTGAACTAAAACTTCTGAGTCTCTTCTCCCTTTCCTTTAGATTGAACTCTTGCTTCTCTGAACACCGACTGCTCCAGTTCATCACATATGTCTACATACCCTTCATGTGAATCAGGTTATAAGTAGAAAAATTCGTTGAGTGTTTTGAACAGAATAGGAAACCATTCATTAAGTACAATAAGGAAGATTTAGAAAGACAAATAGCACTCATTTTTCTCTCACTTACAGAATCTTTGTATTTATATTATAAGAAAGAAAATGCAGTGCTATGTGCAGAAGTAGATGTGTTCAGTCTTGTATATAATCTGTCTATGTGAATGTACAGACATAAATATAGGAATACATATATATGCATATATATATGGTGTGTCAGAAATGCAAGATGAGGACTATTTGGGAGAAAAAAAGAGGAATGGAATGGGGAGAAGAGGGAGACAATAAAATAAAACAATGTATGGTGAAGGTAAGATGATCTGGTGACAGCTAAATCAATAAAACTTCTGAAGACACAGAAATTGCTGGGAGCTGGTGCAGGCAAGTTCTCTTTAACTAGGACAAAAACAAACCTCATATCATTTTAAACTTTCTAGAAATGTGGTCTACAAATCTTTTTCAAGGCTGCCAACACATATTAGAAAGCAGTTTATCTAAATATGTCTAAACTTTTAAAACTAAAAGACCATTAATGTTATATGTAAATTATGTGAAAATTAAGTTCTAGTATCAATAGGCATTGAACATAGTATATTCATAATCATTTGTTTACATGTTGCCTATGACTGCTTCTCTGCTACAGTGAGAGTTTCTGAAGGGGCAGCACAATCTTCTTAGCCTAGAAAGGCTAAAATCTGCCAGAATACGGCAAAGATCATTGGTTCCTTCTTATCCTATTTGTTTTGATGAGATCAGTGGCTCTATTCTCATCTATGAAATCATTTATCCTATTTCTCAGAATGAAGAATCAACTTGGTTGTTTCATAAAGTACAACAATAGAATATTCTACTTGACTAGATCTTAAAGTAACCTGTCATGTCATGAACCTGAAGGAGAGGAATGATGGAGTATAAGTTTAGCTGATACAACACTCACCTCAAACTAGGCTTTAAACCCAAGGAAGATGAGAGGAAATGTGCCATTTCTATTTTGACCTTTGTTATACTTATTATTTAGTTAGCTCTAAGTACATAAACATAACTAAGTTCTGTATATTAACCATAGACATCAACATCTTACCTTGAGAATGTCCCTTAGCCAAACAGATACACTAACCCATATACTAAGTCTGTTATCATACAGAAAACCTACTGCCAATTGGAGAAGTAAGTTCTATTATCAGCACATGATGTTAGTAAGTGGAACCTTACCAAAATCATTTTGCCCCACTCCACCCTCCCCCCCAAAAAGAAGAATCCCAGGAGGACCAATGTCATACTTTCTGAAAGAAATTACTACTATAAAAATTCTACATTTTTCATCTGCAATTTGTGATGTCTTCAAAATAGCAATAATTGGTCACAGAAATGAAATAAGTACAAACATAATGACATCAGGAATCAATTTAAACTCCTTTTTAAGGCAAAGGCTTGGTTTTAATATAAAAATTCTATCAAATTTGAGGAAGAAAAACTATGAAGAGAATGGAATATGAGCTACTTTACTGTGGAGCCAATTATGTTTGAGTATGGCCCAGGGACACTGATTTTCACTTTGAGATGAATTTTATCCACAAAAGTCTGTACATTACTTTCAAAATTATTCTTTATGCCCATTTTATGGTTCTATGTATTGAATACTTTTGATCACCGACTGTATATGGTATAAACACATATTTATAGTGGATTTCTCCACTACACATTGCTCATGACTTCTAGTTTTAGAAAATTTTCTTCATAGTTTTTTTCCTCAAATTTGTTATTGGAAGTAGACAAGATTGCCTGGCAAAAATTGGGAACTTGGGGCTGGGGTGTGATGGGTGGAAACAAAAGTGAGAAGGGGAGGATGGGGAGAGCTTGGGGGAATGGGATGGAGGAAGGGTGAATATGGGAGCAGGAAAGTATATATCTTAATTAAGGGAGCCATTTTAGGGTTGGCAAGAGTCTTGACTCTAGAGGGGTTCCCAGGTGTCTATAGAGATGTCCCCAGCTAGTTCCTTGGACAGCTGAGGAGAGAAAGCCTGGAATGGCCCTATCCTATAGCCATACTGATGAATATCTTGCATATTACCATAGAACCTTCATCTGGCGATGGATGGAGACCCACAATGGAGCATCGGACTGAGCTCCCAAGGTCCAAATGAGGAGCAGAAGGAGGGAGAACATGAGCAAGGAAGTCAGGACCGAGAGGGGTGCACCCACCCACTGAGACTGTGGTACTGATCTTTTGGGAGCTAACCAAGGCCATCTGGACTGGGACTGAAAAAGCATGGGATCAAACCGGACTCTCTGAACGTGGCAGACAATGAGGGCTGACTGAGAAGCCAAGCACAATGGCACTGGGTTTTGATCCTACTGCATGTACTAGCTTTGTGGGAACCTAGTCTGTTTGGATGCTCACCTTCTTAGACCTGGATGGAGGGGGGAGGACCTTGGACTTTCCACAGGGCAGGGAAGCCTTACAGCTCTTTGGACTGAAGAGGGAGGGGGAATGGAGTGGGGGGAGAGGGGAGTGGGGGGAGGAGGAGGAGGCGGAAATTTTTTAATAAAAAATAAAAAAAGTCAGAAAAGACTTTTGGAAAATTGACAGAATATGGACCTTCACACAGAAATGCCTAAACCTTGCCAAACAATATTTGGAAGAGAGAGCAAATGTGGGAGTGTCATTACCAGCTATATCTGTACCTGCAGTAGAGCTGCCCCTCTCACCGTGAAGTTGTATAAGCCATCAGCAGCAACAGATAACTCAGAGGACTGTAACAACACTGTGAACCTGTGAGCATCAAGAGCATAGAGGGGCAGCAGAGAAAAGACAAGCTCACCTTGGGGATGATGTAGTTCCTGAATTTAATGTCACAGGTCACTGCATGAGGCAGGTTGATGGGGATGAGGCTGATGAATCTCTGGACCTCATGAATCATGGCATCTGTATAGGGCATGTGGCTCCTGTCCTGCATGCAGGGGCTGCGGTTTCTGCCAACCACACGATCAATCTCTTCCTGGACTTTAGCTATATGGTCACAGTGACAAAAGGGAAAACAGGAGAAAAATAACATTTTTGGCACAATGTCAGGCCGTATACAGCACTATGTGAATATTCCAAAATAAGTGTAAATGTGCATTTTTCATTCATAGATAAAAGTATTTAAACATATATTTATACAGAAATGCTGTGTTGTGGATATATATCACTATCCTCTACAGATATTAGGATAGATCAGGATATATTTATTATTTAGTAGCTGTAACAATAAATAAACTATAAGTAATTAAAGATATCATAAAACAATATAATTATTTTGAGGTCTTTTATGTCTGAATATGTCTTATTGTATATCTGAAATCCTTTTTTGTCCAGGAGTGCCTCTTAAAATGTTAAGCACCATTATTAGGACTAATGCTTTTTGCCTTTTGTCTCTGCCCAGTCCAGCATGTCAGAGATCAATTCACTGCCTCTTAGAGCCATTCTTTCAACCCTAGATCTTGGGTCAGGTTGCAGTAGGTCTGTGATGCCATTAAGCAAGTTGTATCACTCTGTTCACAAACCCCATTTAAATGCTCCATAGCAGGGCCTCCTGAAAGAGTCAGAATTTCTGCTGGCAGCACAACCCAGGAAGCCACCATTTCAAAACTGCGTCTTTATTTTTCTTTTACTACCACTGAATCAGGAAGACTCTCTTAAAGAAGCTGTGGCATGCTGCCAGCAAGAAGAGCCAATCCAGAAAAAAAAATGCAGGTAAACTTTGATTTTAGTGTCTAGAATTCCTTTGCAAGCCCTCTCAGTTTTTATGTGGATTTAACTAGCACATATTGGAGTTTCAATTTGTTGTAGGAGGCTGTTAGTTTGTTCCCTGAAATAATCGCACAGCTGCTCAACTTCAAAATAATCACACAGAAATTGTATTAATTAAATCACTGCTTGGCCTATTAGCTCTAGCTTCTTATTGGTTAGCACTTACATCTTAACTTAACCCATTTCATTCATCTGTGTATTACCACATGGCTATGGCTTACCGGCAATTTTCTGTCCATTGTGGTGGGGCTACATGGCATGTCCCTGACTCTACCTTCTTCCTCCCAGTATTCAGTTCAGTCTTCTCTGCCTAGCTCTATTTTACCCTGTCACAGGGACAAAACAGCTTCTTTATTCATTAACCAATAAAGTCACACATATACAGAAGAATTTCCCAAACCACACAAGGACAATTATATGTATTCACTTAAACTTGGACATTGCTCTTAAAGCAATAATAACCAAGCTACAACCTGTAGAACCACTGAGGTTAGGTATGGAACTATGAAGGACAGAAAGACCTTGTTAGGAAGAGATATAGAATAGATGTTTATGGATGGACTGGGTGTGGTGCTCAAATCAAGGCCTTAAGTGGTGAAGAGACGGGGCATGTAGGTTGAAATACAGGTAGAGACATGTAAACTTCAGCATCATTTGAGGGAATGTATGGAATCTTAATACAGCAGAAACTTCATATATATATATATATATATATAAAACATATACAAAGGTGATCTAATGAAATAGCCAAGTAATATGAAGGTGAGGTAGAGTCCCAACTAAACAACACTTTTCACCAAATGAAACTTCTAACACCAGCATTAGGTTACATCTAATTGAGTTTTGATCAAAGGAGTTCCCAGAAAATCTCCAAACAACCCAGGCTATTGTCAAGACAATAGGTTGCTCTCCAAAGCTGACAGCAAGGTCTCATTGTACAAAACTCTGGGACATTGAGAAATCAAGTCAATGTTTACAAAGAAACTTCACCCATATGTTTCAGGACCTTTGGAAGAGGAATATGCTCTGCTTACTGTCAAAAGAGAAACAAACACCAACCCAGCCACAAAGTCTTTAATCAACAATGGTGTCTTGCCTACTAGATATGCGAGGGCAATAGTGGCACAAAACCAACCAAGAACTTATCTGACTTATGACTCACTCCGTGATATCACACCCATTCCTCAAACTCCTTGGGTGGCCATAATGGGAGACTAGATAGCCCTGAAACCTATAGTAAAACCAAATACTTCTGTTTTAAAACAAAAAGCATAAACAACAAAACATAAAACAAAAATTATAGCAATAAAATGACTCCTGATGACATTCTGCTCTACTCATTGATCAGCGTTTTGCTTAGTCATCTTTAGAGAATATTCATCTTGCAGTAGAGAGCAACAAGTACAGAGACCCTCAACCAGGCATTATGCAGAGAGTGAAGGAACTCAGAATACTTATCCTAAACGGAATGTCTCCATTAAACTCCTCCTGTCAGTGCTCAGAGTACACTGTGGAATAGGAGGCAGAGAGAGCGCAAAAATCAGAGGGGATGGAGGGTATTAAGAATAAAAGGCTCTCTAAAATCAAAATAATCAAAGGACATATGCACTCATGGAGACCAAGTCAGCATGAATAGAGCCTGTACAGGTATGTAATAGGTCCTTTGCATTAAATTATGGCTTCCAGTTTATTGTTATTGTGGAATTCTTTGCATGCAAAAGAAATGGCTTCTCTTTCCAATGCCTTCTCTTGAGTTCTTTCCCTTTCTTTTGTCTAATTCTAATGTATTATTTTTGTTGTGTCATATTATATCTATTACATTCAATTATTTTATATATTATTCTTTAGAAAGCTGCTTGTTTTCTAATGGGAAGCAGAAAAAAGGTATATGGGTGTGTAAGAAGGTGGAAATTTCAGGAAGGAGTAGAGGGAGAAAAAACCATAATCATGATATATTATGTGAAAAAAATCCATTTTCACTACTAGAGAAAAAACAGCAGATTGAGTTATAATACTTTGTGATACCAATATTCTTTGTTAAATTAATTAAAATTACATAAATATTATTTATTAGCATAGAAATATGATTATTTTCAATTTTAGCAGCCTTCTTATATCTGATTATATTTTACTTGTTTGTAATTTTCCTTTTTTGAGTTATAATTTTATTGGAAATTTTAGTAGATACTTTGAAATGCTGGGAATATATTCTCAATTAACAGAGCACTACACTACAGTTGTTTCTCTTTCATTCCTTTTTTTTTTTTGTTAACACCTACAGCACTCATATGGTAAATATTGAATTGGGAACTTCCCAGAGGTGGTACCCAACAACTTCTATGATACTCTTACCCTCTGACAAGTGCTATTCAGATTCCTGGATCTTAAGACTTTCTGTTACTTTACTTCAGATAATAGGATAAAATATTATCTCTCAAATTTTATGTAGAAATGGAAAATTGAACAAAACTAATGGTTAACCTGGAGGTTTCTTCTGTCTTTTATTTTATAAACACAAAAGAAGCCAGATGATTTTGAGAATTCTGGTGTAGTCTCAATGAGAAAAGTTTATGTGTGACTCAAGTAGTTCCCTGAAGTGATGTGGGAGTGTCATATATCAATCTGTTGATTTCATTGGCTAAGCAATAAATAAACTGCTTGGCCCCATTGGTTAGAACATAGGTGGGTGGAGTAAACAGAAGAAAATGCTGGGCGGAAAAGGAAGTGAGGTCAGAAAGCATGCAGCTCCGCTCAGAGCCAGACATCTCAGAGAGAGACACCATGCTCCTGTCTCGTGGGCAGACAGGATAACTCTGCTCTCTGAGACATACGGTAAAGCTAGCCGTGCAAGCGGCCGGGGTGTTGGGGAAGCAGCCCTGCCGCTGCTATTTCAACAGATGGCTGCCCAATGTGTGGACAACTGAATCCACAGAAAGTCTGAGAAAGCTTGGGAAAGAGTAAAGCATGTTTGTTTTCTTGGTAGCAGCAGTTTCTCGGTTCTCATCTGAGAGAGGCTTCCTGACTCAGCTTCAGCTGCAAAACCCTGCAGCTCATTAAGAGGTCCTGCCACGAAACACTTAAACAGTGTTGACAAAATGCTGAACGCATGCTTTTCGTTTTCAGCCGTAGCAGGAAAAAAGCTGCACCGTTTTAAAATGCCAGCTTTCTGGGCTGTCCTGCCAGGGCAAACTCTAACTCTTTAACGCAGGCGGTTTGTGCGGTTTGCAAGCACAGGCTGCTGAAGTTCGCTTGCTGGCAGGGACCTTGAAACACTGTAGACTTGTGGCACTGAATGCGGCTCTGGCCGGTACCTCAGCCATGAGGCTGGAAAGCTAAGGAATGGACTGGATCTAGCCTTCAAAGCCACGGCTTTAATCCTACCCATATTGCTCTGTAATTTAAAGGCTCATGTGGTCAGAAAAAGAGAGATATACAGTAAAGAGAGATTCAAAGACAAAGAAAATTTCTAAGTGGTTTACAGTGTGTTAAAAATATATGCAAGCTAAAAGTTTAAAGTTCTTAAAAGTAAAAAATGAAAGAGAGAAGTTGTGTGTGGTAGTACACGCCTTTAATCCCAATGCTTGGGAGGCAGAGGGAGATTGACCTCTGTGACTTCAAGGTGTGGTAGCACAGGCCTTTAATCCCAGTGCCTAGAAGGCAGAGACAAACAGATCTCTATGAGTTCAAGGTGTAGTAACACACACCTCACCTTTAATTCCAGTGCCTGGGAGGCAGAAACAGGCGGATCTCTGAGAGTTCAAAGACAGCCTGGTCTACAGAGTTATTCCAGGACAAAGATACAGAGAATATAAAATAAAAGTAAAAATAAATGAAATAGAGTTAAAATAAAGCCGTACAAAGATGGGAAATACACAGAGAATCTTGATACTGTATGCTATTATGCTCTCTTTGAATTGTTTGAACGCTGAGGAAGGAACAAAAGCTACTAAAAGATATTTGTTTACAAATGCTGCTGAACTAATCCAACATAGATACTTTGATTCCTTGACATTGAAATTTGGATCTAAGGACATGATACGTTGGAAAGGAGTTTCTTGTTTTGTTTTCACAGAGGATGAGACCCTGTTCATTTCTTCTATTCTGATATGGTATGATGGACCACGCCCTCCTGAAGGGTTACTGTGAACATCTTCAGAAAATTGCTTCGCTCAACTGCCAACTGAGATGAAACTAGCACACAGGTTATATCATGAAAGACCTAATTAACGACACCCCCATTCAGCAGGAAGCAGTTTGGAGAGAAAAAACTGCGCCCATGTTCCCAAATATGGTTTATAAATGTTCTTTTACATTTAAAGGGGGATATGATATAGATATGAATAATTTGTATTGCTAGAGATTTAAGGACAATTCTGTTAATATGTATATGTATTTCTGATCTTGATTAAGGTATTGAGATTGTATAGTTCACTTAAAAATGTAATGTATATAGGTTATCAATACATAATCATAATAGTCAAGTTTGTAGTCATGTTAGTTAAGATTTTCTAAATGTGCATGGATATATTTTAGATAGGCATTCTTCATATCTTTTAAAGATTATAGAATATGGCATTTTAAATGTTTTAATAACTGAGGACTTTTCATGACAATGAGACACTCTGCTCCTGGCAGCACCAATCTACTTCAGGAAGAAGATGGGCATCGAAGAGGATCCTTATGGAGTTTGATAGCCATTTGGGCAAGAAACTGCTCTTGCCTGGACTATTGCATAAACTGGACACAGAGAACCCGCAGAGAGAGGACTACTGAACTTGCCTAAAGGTGAGATGATCTTTTGGGGTTCCTGATTCATGAAAGAGTCTGCAAGACATTCTTCAGGACAAGCAGATAGTGACTGCCTTTGAAATTTCCTGCTTTGTGGAATGTCTGCTGAAAACTATGGGCCTGTAGGCCGAAGATGGATGCCCCAACGGTACAGAAGAACTTTGGGTGACTGTCCAGGCAGCGAGATGTCTCTGTCATTTCTAGAGTTTTGAAAATTGTTCACTTTTTATTTGCTTAGGTAATATTGTATTTGCTATGTTACAGTTAAAGCCTTTCCTTTTTGTTTCAACAGAAAAAGGGGAAGTGATGTGGGAGTGTCATATATCAATCTGTTGAATTCATTGGCTAAGCAATAAATAAACTGCTTGGCCCCATTGGTTAGAACATAGGTGGGTGGAGTAAACAGAAGAAAATGCTGGGCGGAAAAGGAAGTGAGGTCAGAAAGCATGCAGCTCCGCTCAGAGCCAGACATCTCAGAGAGAGACACCATGCTCCTGTCTCGTGGGCAGACAGGATAACTCTGCTCTCTGAGACATACGGTAAAGCTAGCCGTGCAAGCGGCCGGGGTGTTGGGGACGCAGCCCTGCCACTCTTATTTCAACACTGAAGGGTTCCATGCTTCTAGTCAGTCCTGAAAACACCATGAGTCTGTGTCTTGGATTGGTGTTTTCAATCTGTAGTGGTAAATACATGGAAAATATTGTCTATTATATTGGTGAAATAAGGAGTGCTGATTTATTCCTTTTGTCTGGATGAGTGACGCCACTGCTCACATTCATGGAGCAAGGCAGAGAAAAGGCTCTAAGATCTAGAATGTGGGGACTCAAATGCTGCCAGCCTCCACTTTCATCCCTATGTAATGCTCAGTCCTTTGTCATTCATCAAATGTATTAGGTAAAGAGCTTCTTAGACTCAGTTTCTTTTAAGAATTTTATTTTCCTGGAGGGGTATAACATGCTGAATGGGAATAGGAAGGGAACCTCAACAAGTACAGCATCCTATATTCAACTTTGTTCTCTTCTCAAGCTGCTATTGCTTTGGAACCAGAATCTTTACATGTCTGTAGATAGAAATCCACAGCTTGTGTGTCTTACTTCATGTATGTTCATCAAACATTTATGTTTCAAGATGATCTTTCCTGTTTTATATTTTTCTATTCCCTCATAATAATTTTTTAGTAATTTAGTGAAGCATTCTTAGCTGCTTGTTATTATCTCTTCCTATCCTAAAAAATATGATTCATGTTTCTGCTTTTCTCATGTATGGGGCACAGAAGGGAGGGTGTGTTTTGTATGTGCTGGACCACTGGATCTGTTTTAAACTACAATGTGAAAGAAAACTGTATTATTGGTACAGTTGAAAAGATTATTGTTCAACAAAAGTTTAAGGAAATAGATTTCTTAACTGACAAAATTTCTTAATCTACATTTTCTACATCGATCAAAAAACTTACTAGAGAATCTAAATATTTTGAAATCTTCTCAGAAGGCACATTATCCCAGCCAGACTCAGTAAAGTCTAGTTTTCAGTGAGGTGAATTTTCTTTTCTCCTTCCCAAAGTTTGATTAATAAGAATGAAAGAAGAAAACTAAAAGATTTTAGCTGACCAAAAAACATGACTTAAGAATGAAAGGACATGTATCTGAAGGACAATGTATGCTGGCCATGCCTATTTCATATTACCCTCCAGAAATCTCACACACTGACCAGAATTTGGTTATTTGTCTTACAGTCTGTTTCTCTTAGTCATGTTGTTTATTACAGTCAGTGAATGGCATAGAAGGTGAAGGACTGAGACTTCTATAAGAAAAACAACACACAGGACACTAGCAGAGTCTTTCTACCATCTTATAAGAACACTGTGGTCACCACCTGTGTCCTCACCTGTGACATCAGGGTGCTTCAGCAGGAGCAGTAAAGCGTATCTCAGTGTTGTGCTTGTTGTTTCTGTCCCAGCACCAAACAGGTCAAACACAGTCACTGCCAGATTTTCAAGTGTAAATTCCGATTGTTGATTGTGGCTTGCCTAAGAATAATTTGATACAATGATCTGATAAATTTTTTATCAGAACATCTGATTACAATGACTCTACAGTTTCAAGTTTACTGACTGAAAGTGTAAAATTTAAATAAAACTCCATAACATTCATTCCAAATGGTTATTCTAACTGTATAGAAGTTTACTGAGTCATATAGATTTTGGGTCTAGTTAATGGCATAGATGTTTTATTTATGAGCAAGTTTTTTAGTAATAAGACTTCAACAAAATCTTTATTTTATTTTATTGCCAACAAAGATGCTTGAATGTAGAGTAGAGAAGAAAATAACAAATAATTTCAAAGTCTGTAGTACAGATTTTCATAAATTTCTATTTCACCCTAAATTCCTGACTAGCCTAACTCTTGCAATGATGTGATTGTCTGTACTTAAACATATATGGTTTTGTACTCTCATGTCTTAAAAACATAAAGGAAACATTTTATTCATTATGTATTTTGTCCTCTCAAAACTGTAAGAGGAAGAATGTGACATAGGTCTAATTTGAGGATATACAGGTAGATATATAAAATTGAAGGCCTGTGTTCTCAATTTGGTAAAGAACAGTGGAAGATATTTGACTCTATCTCTGAGTATTCTCTATTAAACTAAATGGGTCTGTAATAAAATTCTTTGTCCTTGAATTAAATAAACCTATTCAATCTTAATGCATTAATTACTAGATTTTCTTTTATTTTGAAAAGTAACATATCCTTGCATGTGTATCCCACAATTCTTATCTATCCATCCATCAATACATTGATGACTTCTGGATTGATTACCTCAGCTATTTTGAGAAACACAGCAGGAAACAAACACAAATGTACAAGTGCCTTTTCTCATGCTGATATTCTGTGGATATAAGCGCAGACTGGGTCTAAGACTCACCATGTTACATAAGACCCATATCTGTCACTGTTATGTGTCTAAGAATTGTTGATCAAATCTATTACTCTAATAGACTAATGGGCATAGAGTTAAAATGATTCCTAATGACTTACTACTATACTCATAGAACATAAATCTCTTACTTTTGATCAGAGAACTTCTCCTTTTAGGAGATGGCAATTAATACAGAGACACCCAATGATTCAATGTACACAGAATAAAGCATTGTGTCCTGATCAACTCTAAATCATAATATGTTGACTGAGGTTTCTGTCCTGCCCCATTTCCGCAGTCATTAAGTCCCAAAGATATCATACAGAGGTCTACTTAATCATAAACTGATTGGCCCATTAGCTCAGGCTTCTTATTAACTCTTCTAACTTACATTAGCCCATTATTCTTATCTGTGTTGTCCATATTGATCAGTGCCTTTTTAAGTGGCATAGTCACATCTTGCTTCTTCTGTGTCTAGACAGGACTGCAGAGGGAGCTTCCCTCTTCTCAGAATTTTCCTGTTCTTATTGACCTGCCTCTACTTCTTGTCTGGTTATCCTGCCTATACTTCCTGCATGACTATGGGCCAATAAGCGTTTATTTAAAATATAATTGACAGAATAAAGACAATTGTCCCGCACCAAGAACACACTCCTCCCCAGAAGTTTTAAGAATCTTTGAGGAAGAGGGGGCAGAAATGTAAATCATCTGTGATCAGTAACATCAAGGAATCCGTGTTTGCTGAACACAGAACGACAGATGAACATGACAACTCACAATGACTGTGACAGCCTGCCCCAAAACTGTGTAGGTTCCATCAGATAAAAACACAACATAAAGTATGGGGAGAAAATATGAAACCCCAATTCTAGATGATTAGTTCCTGTGAAGGGGTAGTGAATTTCCTACAATAATGTGCCCCCCCAGTAGGTTAATTACATATCAGGCCTGAGGCTAGGTGAACAACAGACATTGGACTCAATGCTGAAATGGGGAAAAAAAGAAATTACAAAGTTTGATAAGAAGAGTTAAGAGGATTGAGAAGAAGGTAATGAAAGTTGAGTATAATGTTCAAATTACATCTCATGAAATTCTCATAGAATTAATGAAATATTACAAAAAAAATAAAAACAAAACAGACATACCAAACATTGAATAATTATTTAATAATCCTATTGCAGAGCTACAGTAATGAGTGTAATGAAGTATTGACACACAAATCAATATCAATACCAATAGAGCTTTGATAGCAAGGAGTTAACCTAAACACCTACAGCCAATATTTTAAGACTGAGTTCCAAGACTGCTCCATCTAAAGGAAGAGTCTTTATCAGATGATGACAGAACAGCAGAATACCTACATGAAAAGAAGGATGCTAGAAGTGTAAAAAACATGGACAAGGATAAGCCTCATTCCTTATGATTTGTACTCATAGATTACAGATCAAAACATCAAAACCTAGATAAACAAGACTTCACCCATAACAGAATGCTAATGCATTTAGGACATAACTAAGAATGTGCAAATGACAACCTACAGGATGGAAGTATATTTCCATGTCATTTATGTGGAAAGGTTTCTACCTTCATAAATACATTACTGTATGGCTCCATGCAGCAAGCAGTCCAATGGGTAAAAATTTTAGAATAAAAATTCTCTGAAGACATGAAAAAGCAAAACAGCACAATAAAAGATGTCCATTCTCAATGTTTGTTAAGGAGATACAAATAGAACCAGTCATGAGGTACCACTTCATACTAACTGAATTGTTTTTAATAATTAAATTTCAAAATTACAAAATCTGCCAGCTATTTGGAAAATAGGGGATCTCATAAATATGAAATACTGTATTAATGTGAATTTTTAAGCAGTTTCTCAAAAACCATAAAGATATTATTATTTGATTCAGAAACCTCAGATCTGGAGATATAGTCAGAGGAAATGATGTCAACATATGTTCATAAATATAGCTTAGAGAAGCCTCAGACCGAAATAACACAAATATCCATCAGTGAGGAATGAGTGCATTGTTCTATTAATTAATTAATGCATGAAATGAAGTTTGCTGCAAAGAAAGGAGGAAGGAGTGAAACAAGGTGAACTTAGATGAATGTCCAAGATTTCATTCAAGTGCAAGAAAACAGAAATTAGATGCCACATATACTGAGACAGTTTAGATGATCCATTCGTCGTAGGCAAGTCTGGACATACAGAAACCACACTTACAACTGCTAAAGATGGTGTGAAGGGAAAGGAGTGATCAGTAGTGGTGTGGTGTGATTTATCATGGTAAGGGATTACTTTCCAACTAAAAGGAGCTGGAGGTTTCAGTAATTTGTAATCACATAAGGTACCATCATAATGTAGGTGAAACATGGCTACAGTCATGAGATACCACTTTACACTCAGTGGACTAATTCTGTGAGCTATATCTTACAAACTAGCCAGGCGGCGGTGATGCGTGTTTTTAATCTCAGCACTTGAAAAGCAGACACAGGCTGATCTCAGTGAGCTTGAGGTTAGCCTGGCCTACAAATCAAGTTCCAGAACAGCCAGGACTGTTACACAGAGAAACCCTGTCTCTAAAAGCCAGACAAAATGCAAAAACTAGAAAAAGTAGTCTAGGCTAGAAAACCCAGCAACAATGGGTCACTCAGATGCCAGGTTGTTAAGTATTACTACACATAAGACCAGTGGAGTAGAATCAATGCCCACACCAAAGCCAATAATCTAGAGTCAACTGTTTTTTTCTGAGTTCCAAGAAAATTCAATGGAAAACTATCTTTTCAATAAACTACACAATGTCAATGCAGTTCATGCTGTCAGGATACCAAGTAGATACTAATTCTCAACCCCTTTGGTGAAAATTAAATTGAACTTGTACTCAAAGCCTCATTTTTCCATACACCTTCTCTTCCCACCACATACCTCTCTATACATCACTCAGTCCTTCTGAAACTAACTCCTCTATCTATCCTTTTAAAGTAAAAATTTGGCCAGATCTATTTTAATTCACTAGACATGCAGGAATTCTTGCCACACAACATGCACATTTATGTTACCAGTATTCACATTGCCATGATAGTTGGCTGTTTTCACTTGATTAGAATTTTTCCCATCTTACCTGCCCTTTGTATCACTGTTCTCGGCTATAATTTTTAAAGAACAAAGCCAATGTGTTCTAGTTAACCAATTCCCTTTATCTTATCAGTGTCCATATGGTGCATCCCAACACATAATAAATACTAAAACTGTTTTTGAAATGATACTGATTTAAACCATCTCTGACAAACATTTCAGTGTTCAACAAACCACAACATGCTCAGACAATAAATAAATTTATATTAATATTTTACCTGCTTTTGTTTAATCAGGTAATAATCAATGAAGTCCCGAGGGTTTGCAGCATTCAGTGATTCCTGATGCTCTTTTATTTTTTCCAAAAGGTAACTTCTAACATAATCAGCATTTTTTGATATTTTGTGATGACTTCCTGGACAATAGTCAATTAGTGAAGGGAAATTATTGCAGACCTACAAAATAACAGAATTTTTTGTTGAGATGAATTTTTTTACTTTTATTCATGTATGTGATGTGTATATGGTATGTATGCATGCATACATGTGTGTGTCGTGTATATATGGGTACACTGGAGGCCAAAAATATCACATCACCTGAAACTAGTGGTTTTGGACCATATAACATGAGTGCTAAAAATTAGACTTGGATCCTTTAAAAGATCAACACACACTCTTAACCCATCTCTCCAGTACTTGCCAAAGAACTTTTTAAATAAGGAAACACATATATGCACAATATATAGCAAGACCAACATGGATTTATAGATTCAGAATTGAATGAACAATGGTGTTTAGCAAAAGGAAGAGGTATTTTATTTCAAACATACAGCAATTCTTTGTGTTAATAGAAAGACCTAAGGCAGGAGGGAATTCCTGCCTGAATGATGAAAGATAATGATCAAGTTTCAATATTTATGAATCATTTTTAATATGAAGATTATTTGTGAAAACTGACTGAAGGTTTATACCATTTATTCTCTACAAGTCTGAAGTATGACATGATGTAAATCATTATTGTTTACACTCTTTAGATGATGACAGTAATAAAATGAGTTAGGCAACTAGATTTATAGCAAAAGAGTAGCACGTGCATATTTAACTCTTATAAACTAGACTATGACATGGAATAAACAATAAGAAGTGGGTGGGGCTCCAAGAGACTTTGCGAGCAAAAGTGTGACATAGCCTTTAGGGATTTCTCTATGATCACAGACATTCTTTTTTTAACTTGCTTTTTATTTACTTTTGTGTCCCTCACACCACGCATTATGATCCCATCCACATACATATCCCCACTCACCTACCCTCACTCCTTAAACTCCCTCCAAAATAAAATAGAATTAAAATTAATAGTAACAAGAAAAAAGAAAAGTTTTATCATGGAAGCTGTATTGTGACAAAGTGAGTCAGGCAGTACACCCTTTTATCCATATATCATTGCTTGGCAAGTGTTCACTACAAAGAGTCATTGACTGCCTCGGAGTCTCTGCTTTCAGCTACACTATCAAAACTGGGCCCTTTCTGGGTGTCTTAGATATCCTGCCGCTGCCCTGCACTGTGAAGATCTTGTGACCTTATCGCTGCAGGACCAGCTTCTCCACATGCTCCAACAGATCACAGTTGGGATGGATGTTGAGGTACATCAACTCATAACCCTAGATCTGAGTCTAGGTAGTTGAACTGTTGACCACTTCTCCAAATCTCCCCCTGTACTCATGACCATGATGAACTCCCTGGCATTGCTCTGATTAGTTTAGCCTTTATAACAAGGACCTGCTTTCATAACCTCAGAGTAGGCTCTCCCACACTTACACCATCATGGCAAGATCTACTCTATTTCCCAGGCTAGGTGCAGGGGTCACTCTTCCAAGTGCTGTAGCTAATAAAGGGCATGGATAACTCTCCTAAAATTATGACCTTAGGGTCATCCCTGCAACCTGCCACAGGCTACAAAGGAGGGGAGGCAATACTTCCTCCACATATAATGTCATAAGACAGATGAGGGAAGGGACCAGATCTCACATACTCACACTATCTAGGTTGGTTCACCTGCAGCCCTGCACCCCAATCAATAGGGTCAACAGAGTCAGCTCTGTTGTACTGCCTGTGGAGGTTCAGGATCAGCTTTAGAAGGTGTTGAGGTTGGTAAGGAGGCATGTCAGGATACTTGCACACCACAGGTGGTAGTGGCAAGGGGAGGAGGACATCTTTCCCTAGCACTTACAACCACATTGCAGATTAGTGGGTGTGGCCAGCTATTCCACTCTCACAACTTCAGGGCCAGCTCACCTGTGCCTGCGACAACAGGGTCCACTCTACTGTGCTGCCCAAGCTAGAAGCAGGGCCTGCTTTAATGAGTGCTGCAGCTGGTAAGGGGGAGGGTCAGCTCACTCATCTGCCTCAAGCAGTGAGGGGATGATGATAAAGGGGACATCTCTCCTGCAACCAAACCACCCCCTGACAGATGAGTAGTGGGCCCAGCTCTCCTACACTCAGAACTTCGGGGATGACTCATGTAAACAATGTCGACTCTACTGTGCTGCTCAAACAAGGTACTGGCTCCACTCTCTTGAGTTCTGCAGCTGGTGGGGGAAAGGGCAACTGTCCTATCTTATCACTTCCTGGACAGCTCTCCCATCTGCCAAAGTCAGTGGGCAGCATCTCTCCCCTACCCATGCTACTACAGGACAGATGAGGGGCAGTCAGGGTCAAATCCACCAAGCTCACCTTCCTAGGCTGGGCTCACCCACACCCCTAACAAGAGGACCAGCTCTCCTGTTCTACCAGGAGGAGGTGCAGGACCCATTCTCCCCAGGGTTTCACACAGCATCAACCCTGTACAGCCCTTTCCTCTTTGCCTTAGGTGGTTTCAGGAGCTGTGAACATCAACACAGATCAAATATGGAGCAGGTTCATGTACCCTGACATGAACACTGGCAGCAGCCAAGTCCCAGACGCAACCATTGCCATGGTTAGCAACCAAGTCAGCCCACTCCTCACTGTTTCCCCTCTTCAGATGTGCCTCTCTCCAGAAAACCTGAACTGTTTTTCTGTCTCTCCCATACCACACCATACATTTGCTCACCATAGTAGTGCCTGACTTCCTGGTGCCTTGATTTACTGGGGAGCCTGGAAACAGCCATTCTCGTGGAGAGTTCAGGAGATGCCAGTTCAGTCTAGGATAACTCTGATAAGATGTATGTGGGCCACACGGCGTTAAACCATACATCTTCTCATTCCAACCTGTCTATTTGTCAAATAGGGCAAATGTGTCCAGCAGACACATCAAACCACTGGAACTACTCAGTGTTTCCTGGCAGATGTCATTGTCAATATTCTTTCTATTTTTATGGAATATTCTTTCTAAATTAAAATATTCATGCCTAGTAGTATAATGAGGATATGTTTAATAGTCGAAAAGATAAGAATTATGCATAGAAGAATGTCCTGTGAACAACTGGCCACACTTCCAGATGTGAATGGAATATTTTATACAAATAGTTCTCTGGATATCAAGTGGAAAATCAAGGGATACGGAACTAGCAGCCTTGAGCCAATCTGGAAACTGCCGTTCAGTTTTGCTATTGTATAGCAAGGGATTTAGATTTGCCTTCCTGATGTTCTTTCCATAATATGTTATTCAAAACTGTGTTGTCAGGCCACCTCACTTCATGATTCATATTGTATTTGATCGTTGAGCATAAAAGACTATAAATATCTTTTCAGGAGGAAAAGATCTTTACTTCACCTGCATCCAGGGGGAGCTCAGAATCCTAATATTCTCATTTACTTTTTCCATCAAGTTAAGAAAATCCTGATCTTTATAATCAAAACGATTCTGGAAAACAGTGGAGCAGATGACATTACAGGGACCACAGCTCAAGATGAACGTGGGGTCACACGGTAAACCTGAAGAAACAAATGGAAAAAAATACCATTAAAAGGGACAAAGAAATTGTTTTGGTTTTGTGAACAGGTAAAGACCCATTAGAAGTTGTAAACCATATCCTATCTACAATTTTTGTTAACAGCTAAGCATGTATTATATGTAGAATCAATGTATCACTTTAATCTTAAATTTGAGGTAGCCTAATCCTCAGTAGCTAAAGAAGAACAGACCATATCTGATATAACAATGTTTACACTTTAAACTATCTGGTACTTGCAAGAAAACAAAAGATTTTATAAACCTAAAATTTCTAGAGTTCAGAACTGCTTCTTACTAGAATGTCTAGTTTCCATATACCACTCAGATGAAAGTAGAAGAGTGTACACCTGCAAGATCTGCAGCCACAGTGAGTAAACCAAAGAAGCAAGTATTGATCCTAGGAACGAGGAACCCACTGCAGGTGAGTTCTGGTATTAGAAGAAAAAACATGGGGAGACCTCTTCCTTGTTACTTGAGAATGATATGTAATCTTAAGAATGGCAACTACCATGTGGATTTGTTTACATTACTAAACAAAATGAAAACTTTCATATTAAAGTTAAGTTCCAAGAGGGGAGACAAGAGGGCAGTGATAGTGACTTCCCTTTTCTCATTTCATCATTTAAAACAATGCAACATATCCAGAAAAAGTAAACACAGTATTTGAAAAGTAGACACAATGTATAAAAAGACCAGTGCTAGACAGAGAGCTCTGCATTCAAAATAATTTCTGCTGTTTTAGAGAACCAAAATTCAGTTCTGAGGAGCCTCCCAGTGGCTCATAACTTTCGATAACCCCAGTTTCAGGGGAATAAGATACAATTTTCTTACTTCTTTGGCAACAGGTACATAAGTGGTGCACACACATGTATATGCAGGCAAACATTTATACACATAATAAACCAAACTTTCGAATTAAAACAAAAAGTCCCAGGGAAGGATACAATAGAAAAAATGGGAATAAGGTGGCCAGAAAGGTGAGGGTAGGAAGACAGGTTCGATGCACATGGTATTCTCCTATGAAATATCTATATAAAGCACAGAATATATACAGTATTAGCAACAGTAATGTTTATTTTTTTAAAAGAAGTAAATGATGATTATGCTTACTCAAACTCTACACAACATATTGAGAAACTGCAGTTTGTAGATTTATAAACAACTCTCAAAATCACCATTATTAGATTACTATGCTGATATAATGCATAAAATTTGTGTAGCATGCATGGGCGTGCGCACACACACATATATATGATATTACAGGTCAAAAATCATAATGAATTTTCTTATTTAGACTTATTTAGATTTGTGTGCATGAATTCATGTGTGTGTGTGTGTGTGTGTGTGTGTGTGTGTGTGTGTGTGATATCTGTGGAGGCTAGGAGAGCATGTCAGATCTCAAGGAGCTGCCTGATACTGGCACTTGGAACCCATTGCTACTTCTTTGAAAGAACATTCTCTCTCAAGTGATAAACCATCTCTCCAGCTCTCAGGACAGTTTCTTCTAATGTCTTTTCTATAGTAAAATGACTTTGGACATATGATAAATACACTTTACATTCAAGCTGCTCCAAAATTTAAATCTGTAGACCTCACAGAAGGATCACATAAAAAACAGGGTTCTGGATAAATTATTAAACATTTGAATAGCATGAAACTCCTTAATATTACTGTGCATATGCCAGGGTATAAAATCATGATAATATTATATGCTATCAGGAAATAATTTATTTAAGTCAAAGACAGTGAAGGATGAAAGAACTTTTCTAATGTGTATACATGCTTTTCACAGATTAAATTTGATTTTCAGTCTTTCTTTTCATTTTATTTGGAAAAAACTTGAAGTCCTTAGAAATCAAATTGTTAATCTTATTTTTTCACATCAAGAACTTTTAGGTAAATAGAATTTATAGCAGTAGCAAATGAAAGTGATTCATTTTCTACAAACACACATAAAAGAAATTTGATCTTGGGCAGAAATGACTGACAGGATTAAAGACAGAATCAACAGGTTAGCAAAAGTAGTTCATGTTTAGTTAAAGGCATAATTTGATCAATAAATAATTTTCTTGTTTTCTCTTTGTGCTGTTATAAGAGTTTTGATAGAACATAATTCAAAATAGAAAGTGCCATGTAAGAGGAAATAATGAAGTTGTTTACATTTATTGGTTTACATATGTTTAACCATCCCTGAAGCTTGGGAATAAATTCAATTAGATCACAGTGGATAATCATTTGATGCAATATGAATTTGGTTCTAAATATTTTATTGGAAAAATTGTTCTTCATATTCATCAGAGAGGTTAGCCTATAATTTTCTTTCTTTCTTCCTTGTTCCTTTCATTTTTTCTTTCCTTCTTTGTTTCTTCATTTCTTCCTTTCTTTTCTGCTTTGCCTCATTTTGATATTATGAGGATACCAACATTGTACAAAGATTTTTAGAAGTGTTTCATCATTTTCTATTTTACAAAATAATTTGAGAAGTACAGGTGATGGATTTTTAAACAGATTATTAACAGATGAATCTGTTAGTATTAATCAACTACAACTAATATATATACACAAAACTCATGTAAGTTCAAGCCAGACCATATCACAGTCTGAAGAGGTTAGGTGGGTACAAAGTCCTATCAACAGTTAAGAACCTACTGGAACTACTTAGCTCTCAAGGGAAAGTGAGTCATTTTTCTTTAAAAGTGTAACCTCTCATAAGTCAAACATAATCCACAAGAAAGCCACACATACAGGATATTTCTCAATCACCATCAGAGAAGTTTCTGCTTACAGTAGATGATGACAAATAAAGTAGATGAGGCTAAAAAGATAAAGGTGCTGAGAATAGGCTAAATTCAGTTCAGACCTAAATATATGTACTTCACCATTTCCTCATAAGATTTAGAGATGACTGAAGAAGAAGACAGAAAGACCTTAAGAGCCAGAGGTGGTAGATATCTATTAGGAAATGGTGTCCTCTGGGCGCAGCAGGGCAGAGCACGATTGAACTCACAGAAAATGTGACAGGATGCACAAGACCTGTGCAAACTAATGCCAGAAAAAATCCTTTCATGGTCACAGAATTTGGGCGTGTTGTCCTACCAGTAATGGAGAGGTTATTGACAATTACTACCTTCTCGAAGAGGTAGTATCCAAGACTGTAGCCCCTAATAAATCGATCACGCTATGATGGAATGTCACACATAGAAGAATATTTGACAAGCACAATTTTTCTTTGAAGGAAAATTACAAAAAAAACTGTTTGGAAGAAAAGATGGGTATGTGTGAGAAGAATTAGAGGGAGAAGGATGAATGTGATCAAAATTGAGACAACTGTGTAGAGCTAGTGAGGTGATACACCTTAGAAAGGGCTATACTACTTAGTCTGCTTGACTGTTAAATTCTTAATTGTATCCCTATATGAATAGGTAAACGTAGTTACCGCCCCTTATTAAAGAGATCTCTTTTTACAGCAAATGAAGATCATCACCGAAAGCCACAATTGGACATAATGCAGACACCAACAAATTTTGGTGCTCCCAGAATTAACTGAAACAAATACATCAAAACTGCCATATCTATGACAAAGGGAACATCACAGAAGAGGCAGAAAGATTGTAAGAACTAGAATCAGCACCAAATCATATATATGATAACCAACAACAAAGACTACTCAAGAGGTTGTATGTTTGTGTGTGCATGTATATATATATATATATATATATATATATATATAATTAAACAAAAAGAGGCTATCAACTTGACAGTAGAAAAGGCATTAGAAAAAGACAAGGGAGGGCATCTGAAAAATGATAGAATAAGAAAACGAGGAATTATGTAATTCTATTTCATTTAAAACTTATTTGCAAACATGTACAAAATTCTGAAAGCACTAATAAAGTTTTTCTTACAAAAATCTTATATATCAAGCACAAATCCTGTTAGGTGATTATTAAATAAAGAGACAGCAACAAGTAGAATATATAGAAAACTAGGGTGTGTCTCAGTAGAGATGGTGGGTGATCATGATAAAAACGAGCTTATAAAATTCTCAATGTAGTTAATAATTTTTAAACAAATGACAATACAATTTTAAGATCATGCTAAAGTAGACAAAATAATTGATGAAAGTTCTATTACACTGGGCTAAGAATTGGAAAGTATAAATTATATCACTGTTACCCAGGAATATAAACAATGGCCTAGAAGAATCCCCGTACTGCTCAGTTAATTTCCTCAAACCTCTGTAATCCAAGAGAATGAAAACAAATATCCTCTGATTGAGATCTGCCCCTGTTATAAATAGCAATTATACGGTGGTGTTGATCCACAAAGACAAAAAACACTTGTGCTCCTGGAAATGCACAATTATTCAGCTCAAAACAATATTAGCATGAAACATATTCATTGTTTCTGATTTAAAAACAAAGAAAATTTTAGAATGGGTCTGATCAGCATCACACACACACACACACACACACACACACACACACACACCGTGACTAAGATGCAAATGCTTAAATCCGCACTTACCATTGGTTTTCCTCAGTTCCTCCACAAGGCACTGTGCTTCCTCTTGAACGCGGTCCTCAAGGTTCCTTTTGCCCATGCCCAAATTCCTCAGGGTTGTGAGAGTGAAGCGCCTTATCTCTTTCCATCTGTTTCCATTGCTCAAAACAATGCCTAAAGAAATGGAGAAACAAGGTTTCTCCCTACTGCTTGCACTGGATTCCTGAAATCCATTCTCTTTAGAGGGATACCGTGCTCAGCCTACATATAGTGGAGAGGGCCTTGATCCTGCCTCAAAGCAATGTGCTAGACTTTGTGGACTCCCCATGGGAAGCCTTACATTCTCTGAGGAGTGGATGGGGGTGTGGTGGAGGGGAAGTTGGAAGGAGTAGGAGGAAGGGAGGAAGTGGGAACTGTGATTGGTATGTACAATGAGAAAAGATAGTTTTTATAAAAAATAAAATTTCAGAAATAAATGGTAAAGCAGTAGAAAAATATTCTAGGAATAAAAAAGAAAACTGATGGGTGGAAACCACAGAGAGGTCCAACCTGTACCTAAGGAAGAGTTCCCACCCCTCCTTTAAGTCTTCTCTTTCACCAGAAACACGGAAGCCTTAATATGAACATGTATAATTACTTACCAAGGCCTTTATTAATTCTTTCACCCATTGGAAAGCTACCTCTTCCAGCAAACTCCTCCCCATGATCAACCAGAGCCTCCTTCACTGCTTCATACCCATGTAACACCACAGTGGGCTGCATGCCCAAGTACAGGGTGTAAACAGGGCCATAGACTTTTGAGAACTGAAAATAGGAGAGAAAAATGTAAATACTAGCAAAAAATCTTTTTAATCTCCATGGAGTCAACCCCTCATTCGCACTGATAATATCACTCACTCTACTTTAATAATTTTATTCAGGAAAAGCTTAATTTTAAATAGTTGTGAAGAGTATATCATATCAGGGTGAATATAAGTTACTGATCACCTTTAGTAAACCATATAATGGTTCAAGACTCAGGTAGTTCTCATACAAAGATTACAATGAATTTTCACACTGAAACATTCAGCAGGGTGCTGACCACCAGAACTCCATATAGGAAATATACATGCCTGCTGACTGCCCCCTCTGTCTCAGCACCTGCCCACCCTAACCACCATCAAACCTCCCATCTTTCCCACCATGTCCCAGTTCCCCAACTCAGGCAGAAACATCCTGTTTGAACAGAGGCCAATCCACTCTGACCCACATAAGTCCAGCCCACAGGTGTGGAGGCTCTTTCCTCAACCACTGCAACTGTAGTCAGAAGATCAGAGAAGAAACAGAAACCGAGTAACATACACACATACTACTAAACACATACTACTACATTTATAGATTTAATGCTACACATCAGATATCTGATGCCATATTTACAGGTTTAGAAAAAGAGCAGAGGACATCATATGGTACCTAAAAAGACCAAGAATAGTCAAGGCCCTCCTTAGGAGTAAA
Source organism: Microtus agrestis (assembly GCA_902806775.1). Taxonomy (NCBI): domain Eukaryota; kingdom Metazoa; phylum Chordata; class Mammalia; order Rodentia; family Cricetidae; genus Microtus; species Microtus agrestis. Next base: position 63,663 of record CADCXT010005144.1, on the reverse strand, counting down.
AATGCTGTTTGAGATAAAACAATAACTTATACCAAGTTATATTATAGAATTATGTGATAGAAACTGTCTGGTACTCACAAAAATAGACAAGTGGTCCAATGGAATAAACAAAATGATGCAGCAATAAAGCATCAATGTAAAGGCCCACTTACTTTCGAAATGCAAATTGTAAGTCACCACAGTTGATTCTATTGAGGAATCAGATTTGGCATAATGCTACTACAAACACAGAGAGTGGGCACCACGGGAGCTGCACCATAGGCATGCAATATTTCCTGGAAAAAAGTTCCTTCTCTGGCAGGATACAAACATCACCAAATATGTTGAAATCTTGGCTTCTCTGTTGCATTTCTTGTGTTATTCCTTGTCCCTTGGTATTTAGTTAAATTAGGCATCAGTTACTTTGTTAGAGTCCAACATCAAATAGATAACCCTAATAAAATATTTTTCTAAAATTCTATTATATCATTATTATTAATGACTTATTGAATAAATCATTACTCACTATTGATCTTCAACCAAAAATAATGGAAAAGGTTTTTTTTGTTGTGTTGAGATAGGAAATAGTCTCAAATTTTGCAATTTTGTGGAATTTTTTGTTTTATTAAATGCAAAGTAAATGTCCTTTTACCTGAAACCCCACTCATTACTGAATTCCCGACAATGGCCAGCTATAAGAGTCATAAGGTACACAATACTTTGAAAGAGTTTTGAATTTGTGACTATTTTTTACTATATTGCATCTGATACTAAATTTTCATCTAAGGCAACTGTCAGTTTATCTTCTTTATAAGGTACTGGCAGAGCACAAAGAATACTTACATTGGTCAAGCACTGGCTGATGTTCTTCACATCTATTTGGAAGAAATTACCAAAAACTGGGAGAGGAGTGGGGCCAGGAGGGAGCTTCGCTCTCTCAGAGCTCTGTCTCCAGAGTGAGAGGAGAAGCAGACAGCAGAGGCTGAGCACCAGGACCACAACTGCATCCATGGAGATCCTTCTGCCTGACACAGCTGTGCTCAGCCAGCATGGAGCTTTTGTAATTCTACCTGCTGAATCAACATGTCCTTCTTTGGAACATCACTCACTGGTCAATCAGATAATCTTTAATCTCTCAAGTAGACTTTGTCCTTCTGATAGAAATAAAAATAAGGTGTTCATTACCCTTTCCCCTCTTTACAGGGTATCCAGTTGAATTTCTGGTTTAACAAAACAGATTGGTATCCAAATAGTGATAATAAAAATAAACATTTGTAACGAGCAACTATTTCTGAGAAGCAATAGATTAATTTTGAGATGTAAGAAAAACAGCTCAACGTTCATATTCTCAGGTTAGTGACCAGGTAGGAATTTAAGATTATGGATAGTTTATATGTGATATGAAATATATTTATTTGTCAACATAGTCTTACTGTGCAGCTTAAGTTGACCTCAAATTGACATTTATTTTGCTATATTCTTTCCAATATATCTGTGCACCTCCATGATCATGTGTATTTAAAATATTTCTTGCCTATATTAAACAGTTGGACATATTTTGTTAATAATGTAAGTCTTATAGCTCCTTATTTCACTCTTTGGTCACTTATAAAACTAAGATAACAAAACATAGCTATTAGTCATACATCTCCAATCAGAAAATATATGTTAAGTTTATCTGAAGAAAGTTGTTTGTGTTTCAGTGTTGTGTAGTTCAACCATGGAAGATCTTTTTTCCCTAAAGCTAATGGGAAATAAAGAACTGCCAATGTCTCACAGCTCAGAGTTGGAAGAATTTAGAAATCAAACCGACTATCTAGTGGACTTACTCCCCTGGCTTTACAATAGTTTCCTTAGGAAAGGTATGAGAAGTCTCTTCATACCAACAATGCAGATGTAAAACTATGTAAGCAGAATAGTCTCTAGACAGTAAAAATATTTGATATGACTTAAAATACCCCAAACAGCACATCAACTGGGTGCCAGGAATTCAAGTATTCAGCTGTGAGCCTAAGGGGCATTTCTAACTTAAACCACACTTCTTGTATTTTGCTCCCTTCTATACACAAATCACTCAGTTTAATTATATTCATCATAATTTCTTGACTGTGGACTATGGCACTATACTGATCATAATCACTAGCATTCACAGTAAGCATGAATCTAGTTAACTATTGTGTCATCATTGTTTTTACATAGAAGTTAGAAAAGTTTGATCAAGTTTTGTAATCTTGCTCAAAGATTAAAAATAGATTGAAATATTAAAGACTAAAAATACAAAGGGAGCTATTATAAACTTCAATAACCCACATTCATGGATATGCTCATTATTTTCAATGAAATAAGTAGTAATTAGTTGCCCAAATCATATTGCTCTAAAATCTCTAAAAAATAGATTTGAATAAAACAGTCTTAGTAGAGTTCTTTTCATGCCCAGAGTGACACTAGTTCTGGCACATTTTTAAGTCAGCAGGATGCTTTGGACCAATTTTTTCTTTTATTGAATACAAGAATGAAAAAACACTTAAAGATAGATGGGACTCTATGCTCAACAGATCTATATTTTTATTTACATTTTAAATAAAGAGATATTGATGATGCATGAAGTATAACCAATTATTATAACTCAAGCAAAAATGAACTGACTCTTGGGAAAACATTTTATTGCCCCATCATTACATTTTGTTTGTTAGCTTGTTTATGTTTTCACCCACATCATGTAGCAAGATTAATAAAAACCCGGGCACATAAATTGGGGTTCAACGTGAAGATGAGAAAAACAAAACAAGCAGCCATGGATCTTACCTCTTCCTCAGTCTGAAATGGTGTTCCTGCCTTCAGGAATCTCAGAATCAGACTCCGTCTGAGAGCTGTCTCCTCCTGTCTTCTACTTCTTTCTAGCGCTGAGATTATTGTGTACAAAACTACTGCCAGATTTCTATAGCAAACTAGTGTGACTACTGGGATTAATGGTATGAGTCACCACTTCTAGGTCTATAAGGCTGACAATTGGAGATGTTTTACTCTCTGATCTTCAGTCAAGCTTTATCTATCAAAATCCAAATGAAATATCACTACAACATCACATAATTTTTAAAAATATTTTGGACAATGGTATTCACAGCATACAGAAGGAAATCCCACATCACTGATGTGGTTAAAATTTTTCCATAATTTGGTTAATATTACCATAACCTGCTTATTTCTTTTGTATTGTTATCCTTTAAAAAATTATTCTTTCTGAGTGGTGTTGGCACACACTTTTAATCCTAACACTGCAGAGGCAGAGGCAGGTGGATCTCTGTGGGTCTGGGCCACTCCAATTTATAGATAGAGTTCCAGGATAGCCAGGTGCACACATGGAGTAAACCAGTCTGGGAAAAAAAATAAAACAACAAAAAAAGAAACAAGTAAACAAAAAAATGTAAAAAAAATCTTCCTTGATAATTTCATACATGTATATAATACTGGGTTTTTATTCTACTGCATGGACGGGATTTGTGGGAGCCTAATCTGTATGGATGCTCACCTTCCTGGACCTGGGGGGAGCAGGGAGGACCTTGGACTTCCCATAGGGTAGGGAACCCTGACTGCTCCTTGGACTGGAAAGGGAGAGGGAGGGGAGTGGGGGGAGGGGAGGGAAGTGGGAGGAAGGGAGGAGGTGGAAATTTTCAATAATAATAATAATAATAAATAAAATACATTCTAGTCACATTCACAGCTCCACCCTCCTGAAAAACTTTCTGTCCTTTGCTGAATAAACCTTCTTTCTACATTCAAAAAAAAAAAAAAAAAAATAAAAATATTTTGGAACTTTTATGGAAAATTTCCTAGTGCATATTCATCACACAACTGAATAGATTTTATAATGTCATTTTTCTTCAAGTATATCATGACTGTGACATTATAAGCACAAGTTCTTTACCATGTTGTTTCCTTCTCATTCTAACTCCCAGTCATCTTTCTCTTCTGAAACAGTCTCTCTTTCATGTCTGAAAAAATAGTTCTCACTCAAAGAAATGAAAAGAAATAGTTTATTATGGAGCAAAGTATGATGGACCATGGCTAAGAAATCTGGAATAATGTTGCCCAATATCCTGTTCCACATGGGAACAATTTCAAAGAAAACCAAAAATAGAGACCTTTGTCAAATTTACCAATGGAAGCATTAGGTAAAGTATTTATAAAATATTAGAAAACTCAGGTACAGGCCTCAGACGCCTTCTAAAGTTCTTAGTATTTGGTTGATGGAAGCCAGCAAAATGTATATAGATATAGATATATGAATATATATAATATATATTGAATGTCAGGAATGTATGTGTGTGTGTGTGTGTGTGTGTGTGTGTGTGTGTGTGTGTGTGTGTGTGTGTATTCAAAGTTTACCTCATGATCACATACAGATTTGGGAGCAATATTGCTGCAAAGGAAGCAGAGATGGCCTCCAGTCATTTAGTTCTAGACTTGTAACATTCTGGCCTCTTCACCACATATTGTTATATTTTTCTTAAAACATAAAAACATTTGTTAAACAAACCTCAACTCAATATTATTATTTTATCAATTAGACAGCAGAAAATTTTTTGCTAGGGCAAATGTATGGAGATATAAATAAAAATCACAGTGATTATTTTAATTATGCAACTGGATTAGAAAATAAGAAAAGAAAACCTGGCTTTCTCAATCTACATGATAATTTCAAATGAGCCAGCAGGTGCTCAGCAGCAGGGACGGGGCATCTACATAGTGTATATGGCTCCCATGAACACAGGAAGTTTTATAGTGAGCTCCCCCACTCTAAGAAGAACTAAGATCACCAGAGGGGTTTGAGCCTGACCTCTGAGGACCAGGAGGACCACAAAGTCTCCAGCTCACTTCTAAGCCACACAGGTAATGATATATGTTACTTGACCAACCCGAGCAACCTACCCTCCACTCTAAAACGACAGTGTGTAAAGATTTGCAAAGCTGTGAGGTTTGCAAGTCAGATTAGATGGAAGCATGACAGTTCAGCCTTCAGGTTTACCTCCTCTTTCAAGGAGTAACATCCATAAGCAAAATCCTCTAGAACAATACGTTTTTGACATGGTGGGATCTGACAACTAAAATAAAGAAAGTAGTTGTATTGCCAGTATCTTAAGTATCTACCTTGTTTTAACACTTATAAAAATTTGAATTCAACATTTTAAAAAAGAAAAGAAGAGGTAAGAGTAGAAGGAATTTAGAGATTTCTGCAAATATTTCATAGGTATGTTCTGAAATCAGTGTGTTTTCGAGTTTCTAATTAATATTTTTATCATTTTATGAATCTGTGCTACTCTAGTTGACTGTTCTTGTGACTTATTCAGACAACTTTTCAAAGAGTGAATAGTAATGTTCTCCAGTGTTCATATTCGTACAGACAAAATATTCAGTTAGGTGTTCTTACACCAAGTTCAAGAACTAAGAAAGCCAAGTGAGAATCTATAATGCCCAACCTAGGTAAAATAGAAAGAAAAGTTATACTGAAGAATTTAGGAATCAAGGCATGTCTCTGTCGCATTTACTTCCCTAGGTTAGCCGGGAGCGGTGGATACATTTGGAAGGGAAAAGTCATTGCCTTGGACTCTAAACCTGTACTGAACCAGTTGTGATAACACTTCATTGCCCCATTCCCTTTGTGTATCTGCGTATTGACCTTCTGGAACAACATGAACTGTCACCACCACCCTCCCAACTCCCTGTGACCTGAAGAGAGAGTAAATCTGCACCTGGTGGGTGGAGCTAGCAGAGAATCTTGCACGGGTTTTAGTGTTTGCTGCAATTCAGTGAGATATGACAGGCAGAGACTGAAGTCCCTGTGCTAAGATCAGAGCTTACAGATGGAGCTTCTAGACCTGCCTTAGAATCACGTGGGAACCTGTGCAGTCATAGCACAGACATACCTTACATCACTGCCTGTAGTTTGTTGTTTTGCTCTTTGGGCTCTTTTGTGGGGGCGCCACCCAGCTCCTAAATAAATCAGAAGCACCCTTATACTTAGGTTTAAATGTCCAGGTTTAGCTTGTCATGTTTCCTACCAGCTTTTCTTAACTTATATTATCCTGTTTACCTTTTGCCTCTTGGATTTCCCTGTTCTCTTACTTCTTTAAATCTTACTTTCACTCTTACACTAAGAATTGTTGTGTAGCTGGGTGGATGCCCCCGATGTACTTCTCCATCTCTCACTCCATCCTTTCTCCAAGATTTCTCCTTCTATATAATCTCTTCCTGACAGTTCTGCCTATCCTTTCTCCTGTCTCGCTATCGGCCATATATAAGTAGAGTTTCCTGGATGCTTCAGCCATTGAAGGGCAGGACCAGTTAGTTCTCCTTAGTGGTACAGCCAATGAGGACCGGGTCTAACTCTGTACAGCTTTATCATCTAGCCTTCTGTGGTGTTCGGAGCCACAGACATCAACACAGATCACAGCTGCAACTGGTCCAACAATCAAGAACGCTTGTTATTAGGAGCGTGCCAAAGGGAAATTACTGAATTGGTATATAGTAATAATTTATATTTTCCGGTGATGTCATGTTAATAACTCAGTTTTAGATAAACATTAGCACTTGTGATGGCCAGTACAGGTGACAAACATTGTGGGTAGCAGTAGCATCTGTGCAGTGACATGTGAAACACTTCACAATTGAGGCTGTGTATTCCTTAGACCTTGAGGGAATGAAAAATGAGGAGGGGTACAAGAAGGCATTCCTGAGGGGCAGGAAGTAGAAGATGCCCCAGAGGAAGCTATAGGTGATAGGGCAATGAGAACAAGGTACTTTCTTTCTCTTCAGGGAGCAATAGAAGAAAGCTGATCTGAAGGTGGCAAGGAAGAACACAGGCCCTACAATGTTATTTCTTAACTGTCCTGATCAAGACTTGTAGGCAGAGGGTTCTTTTGACAGTTTTACCCTTAGCAGGTAAACAGCTGTTCTGTAGTCTCTCTGTGCATTATCCACATCATCTTTATCTTTTGCTTTTTCTTCATCATCCTCACCTTCAATCAGTCTCCTGGAAATACGTACCAGCTCCTTAATGTTTTTCTCCTTGGAAAATTTGGCATCAATAACCCAGAAGGCATCATCTAAAAACATCTGTAGCTTCCTTCCTTGAGGGTCTAATATTCTTTGGTGCTATCAGAAAGAGATTTGGCACAGTGCAACTTTTTTTACCCCCCCCCATGTCTATCAAAAACACAAAATATAGCAGTCTTAATACCCAATTCTGGAATATATTTGTGAGCATCCTCCACAGAGATACCAGACTTACATGGCAGAGTAGATATATGTCAGTCAGAATATAAGATAGCAACCCTGTTCCTAAAGCACTTCACTTTTTTGGCTGGGAAAGGTAGACCCCCTTAGCAGTACCTGGCTAATTGCTACAAGGTCAGCCAAGAGACTTACTGGGAAAAGAACAGAATGAGGGATAAACATTTCTAGGCTATTCACACGGTGGATTCTTTCCTCCTTCATCTGTGACAGACAGTTTTGTTACATACTTACTCTAGATAGGCAGCTGTGCCATTTAAAGATTTGGAATGCATTGCTCTAAGCTCTTCTGGCTTTCAACATTTCTTTTGAGAAAACAAACATTATTTTGATGGGTTTTCTTTCATGTATGATATGTGTTTTTCTCTGATACCTTTCAATGCTGTTTCTATGTTCTATATACTTAGTTTTCCAACCATGAGATGTTGTGAGAAGTGTCTTTTCTGATCTCTTCTTTTTGGTATTGTGTGTGTTTCTTGTATTATTGGGGAAGTTTTCTATGTTTTTTTCGAAGATCTGATGTATGCCACTGATCTATGAATATTCTCTCGAATCTATTCCTATAACTCAAAAATCCAATCTCACATTCTCTATATATTCATTTTATGCTTTTTTATTTTTCCCATATTCTTTTCTTATTTTGTTAATTTTTTTCTGTGTCTTTCTGTCCTGGCATTCTGTTTTCTGATTTATTAATGATCTTGTCAGGTTTTCCCTTGAATTTTCTACTTGGTTATTGTGCTTTGCAGTTCCATATTATTTCATCTCTCTTCCTCTTCAGTAATTCCATCTCCTGATTGAATTATATTTTCAACTCCTGTTGCTCATTTTCACCAGGTTTCTGTTTGGTTTTTCATGGAAACCACTCAGGTGTAGATTATATTTTGAACTCCTTATCTTTAAGTTCATGAGCTTCTTCTTTATGTCTCTTTTTAAACTTGAAATTTTGTTGATATATATTATGCATATAAACTTACCACCAGAAGAGGCATCAGATCCCATTATAAATGTTTATAACTACAATGTAGGCACTGAGAATGGACCACAGTATCTCTAGACGACCAAGTATTCAGTGCTCTTAACCACTGAGTAATCTACTCATTCCATCCTTCATTATTTAAAATGAATGAGATTTCTTTTAAATCCTTTGTCCTGAGGTTCATCTTAGGTAATTCTCATAGGATAAAGTTCTATAGGACTGGTGACTTTTGTAGGGGATATACTGCCTTTATCTTTCATATCATTTCTATTTTGGCAACAATTATCTGTGCATGTTGACTTCTTTAGTTCTGTCTGAAATCGACAGAAAAGATTGGGATCGAACACGGAAAGTGTGGGGTAGGTTGAGTCTAAAGACTGAATATGGCTTAAATGGAATGACTGCAGATGGTGGATACATGGAGATTGGCTGATATGAAGGAAACGTGTCCTGGTCAAGTTTGGTGGTAAGGAGAATATCTAAGGCTGTGGTGGTGTATGGAAAGGATTATCAGGCTGAATTACTCTGTTAAGGTCTGCAAGGTATGATTGAACATTGAGGTTGAAAGGTGGCTCAAGGAACCTGTAGGCTGAAGCAGCTGAGCTGTGTGTCTTGGTCAGTGCATGGAAGTTTGGATTCACACACAAGGAGTGGCTAAATCAAGGTACTGGGTTTCAGAAATGTACAAACATGCCAAGTCTTCATATGGAAGTTGGGAATCTGAATTCAAATCTTCATTCTTGGGGCATAAGTGCTTTCACCTGCTGAACTTTCATCTAGTTCAGTAAAAATAAATCAAAGAATTCATAATAGATAGGAAGATAGTGTTACATGAAAATGTGTAAGTTAACCAGAGACACATAATATGTAAGATGAAATTTATGATTTGACGTGTATAAATACATAAATATACACGTGATATAAAAGGATTAAAAATTGTAAACAATGTGAAGACCAGGGGGAGAAATAGTTGAGGCCCACAAAGTATTCAGTAGGATTCTCTTCAATTAAAGGAAATATGTTATGAGCTGAAGAGTTTCACTACAAGTAAAGGAAGAATTTTACAGTAAATTTTTGTTACAAAAGAGTGAGAAAAGATATTTTAGGACATCAAGGGGAATACCATAATTCAAATGAAGGGCATAGAAACAGTACGTAATCTAATTCCCCAAAAGCAACACAGCACTTTATAACACATTTAAAAATTCCTAAAGAATACCAAATATATAAATTATTTATACTCTAGAAGTGTATGCCCAGTTAACTTCAAAAGAAATGCAATTTCTTTTGCATTTCTTTTGAAGTTAAAAAGCAATGTCAAGAAAATTAGCTCTTTAAATGCTCAGGTGACACACAATAAAAACTCAGAGACAGATAATGTAATTCACTCTGAAGACCAGAAAAATACAAAGCAGTCAGCTACTGGCTCTTACCTTGACTTCAGTCCAAAAATGGTGAAACTGCCTACAGGAAACCTCAGAATGAGACAGAGACTGAGAGCTGTCTCCTTCCATTTTATAATCCTCTCTACTTCTGTGATTCAGGGGAACACTACCACCACCTGGTTTCTATGGAAATCTAGTATGGTTACTGGGATTAAATGTGTGTGTCAGTGTGGTTACAGGAACTGAAGGTGTGTGTCATTGCTGCCTGGTCTGTAATGGTGGCCAGCATGGATGTTTTATTTTTTCTGAACATCAGACAAGCTTTATTTATTAAAATAAAAATGAAATGCCACTACACTCAGGTTTCTTAAGAAGCAGAAGCAGAAGTTGATAGACAGACATAGAAAGGAGAGACAAAATGCATACGTATATGAGAGGGGGGATGATAGAGAGACATAAAGGTAATAGATGCATGAGAATTAATTTATTAAAGCAATTGTTACACACGGTTTTATAACTGATAATTTCCTATGTAATCTGACTGCAACACAAATACTCAGGAAAACAGGTGGCAAGTCTGAATGCAGGTATAAAGGCCTGAGAATAGTGGAGTAAAGTGTTCGGCATATCTTTACTAGGAAAATACATAAACGTAAAAACATTAGTACTTAGGGGGAGGGAAGGGGGGCGGCGGTGGGGAAGAGACAGAAATCTTTAATAAATAAAAAAAAAGTAAAAAGAAAATATTAGTACTTTGACTCACTTTAACCAAAGGTCACATTTTGTACCACAACAATCTGTATTATAGATCAAATAGCATTGTGAATGTGTGCTTGTGCACTAATGTATGTGCAGCTATAAATCTGCAGTAAAATCCAAGGTAGGAATGAACAATTCCAGACAATGTGACTTCCCTAAGATTAAGTTAGGGAAGCGATAATCAGTAATGTCACTTCCATTAGATTTCTTGTAATGAAGTGGGAAGGGAATAAGGCATCTGGAAGTTATAGAAATGTGACTCCTCCTGGGACCATTATTCTTTTTTTTAAATATTTATTTATTATGTATATAATATTCTGTCTGTATGTATGCCTGACAGCCAGAAGAGGGCGCCAGACCTCTTTATAGATGGTTGTGAGCCACCATGTGGTTGCTGGGAATTGAAATCAGGACCTTTGGAAGAGCAGGCAATGCTCTTAACCACTGAGCCATCTCTCCAGCCCCGAGAATTAGTATTTTATTTTATTTTTTTTCCATTAACAGCTTTAATTGGGTGTGGGGAAATAGAATTATTCTTAGCACAATTATGGGTGTGGGGTTCTCTGCAGACTCCCCAGGGTGATGGTTCCTGTAATGATTTTTAGGGTGAAACGGCTCCCAACAGATCCCCCTTTCTCTTTTTTTTATGACTGTATTAAACCATGTTTAATGCAAGTCAAAGTCAAGACAAAAACAAATTTTAAAATATAAATGACCAAAGTGATTTTATAAACTTTTATTTGACAGCACAGATCATATTCACTTGATAAAAATGTAAAATGTCTTATGATTTAAAATAGCCAAGAACACCTACTAGACTCCCCCTCATAGTCTCTAATTATCTCACTTCAAGAAGCTCTTTAACTCCTATTTTTTTTGGCTTTCTAGGTGTTTATTGTAATGGAATAAACTATGATGAATCCGTAACGTTCTTCTGTCCAATTCCACGGCATTTCCATTGTGGCTTACCAGGAAATAATGCCCCACAGTTTTCCAGCTCTGCTGCCTGGAGAGAGGAGCCGGAGGAGAAACATTTGAAGGGGTAATAGTTTTTCAGTCAATCTTGAGAGCACAACTATGGGTGCACTTCACCCTGCTCGGGAGGTCACCCGTCTGCAGTAATGGCATTTGCATTTTATTTATTTATTTATTTATTTTTTCTCCATTAACAGCTTTAATTGGGTATGGGGCTATAGAACTATTCTTAGCACAATTATGGGTGTGGGGTTCCCAGCAGACTCGCCAGGGTGATGGTTCCTGTAATGATTATTAGGGGGAAACGGCTCCCAACAGATTCCCCCTTTCTCTTATATAAAGGCAGGTAGTTATTACGTGGAGAGCACCAGTCAGAGTCAACTGTGGTGTCAGATATAAAGGAGAAGGGACTGAGATAACATATCATCATAGGCCAGACTAAAAGGTGAATTCTGGGTTGGGAAAAAGCCCTTTCTTCTTGTCTGGAGATGGAGTTATTGGTGCCAAAATTATATCATTATATCTTTTGTTTGAGGAGCTCCTCACAGTCTTTTCATTAATGATAGACGCAGGGGCCCAATGATGGGAGTTAGTGTGGATCCTCGCCTGAATAGCACACCATACAGAGGTTGTAGAAACCGGCTCAACATGGCATGGTACAGGTATGAGGGCGCTCTCCACATGGCCTAAGACAGGGTGTCCTGTGATCTGTTTACTTTAATCCTGCTAGATGCCTTTTATTTGAGGAGCTCCAAGGATGGGCGACTTATGGCAGGATAATCCCCCTACCTAAGACAGGGCCCTGGGAACCCTAGGACGGGTAAGGGGGAAAGGAAAAAGTCCTGGTCCCCACTCGACCTAAGAGTCATCGGGCACCCCTCTGTTCCCAGGAGAGGTAAATTGCTTCACCACTCGAGAGGAGGGACCATTATTCTTTTGGGAAGAGAAGAGATGCACATGGAGCTTATGGTTAGCAATAGGTAAACAAAATGCATGCTCAGTTCTAACCTAAAAAAATCAAGGCAAAAGCATATTTAAAAGTTTACCTTTTATTGACACTATCTGCAAAGCAAGGCATGACCTGACCCTGCAATTGCATTCCTCCCTGTGACTTATCCTCTAACTGGAGCTACTCATGGACACTGGCTATTTGTTTCAAATACAAATACTTCTAGTGAGTCTAAGTGATGCTCAGCCAAAAAGCCTTGATACCACCTTGCTCTTCACATTCTCTATTTCCTGTATGTATGTGGATGTGTGGATGTGTATGCATAATCAGGTGCCTATATGAAAGAGAATGTATGTGCATATGCATACACATATGTGGAAGTCTGAAGTGAACCTTGGGTGTTGTTTCTTGGGAGTTGACAAGCTGGTTTTCAGATATAACACTGGGAAACAAAGCTCATTAATTAGACTGGGTTGAATAACTAGTAAGCTCCTGGGATCTCTTGTTCTGTTTCACCAGTGTTGGTATAAGAAGCACATGACACCATGCCTTGTCATTACGACTATGCCAGAGACTGGATTTCAGTCTTCAGTGCTGAGTGGCAAGCACTTCAGTCAATAAAATATCTCTCTAGCACTCACTCTTACATTCTCTATGCTTCATGATATGTGGACTAACGTGATGTGTTGGGAACTCTATTTTATTCCACTTTTTACATAAATTGTAAGCAAGTGTAAAAACAGGTGCACAAATCAAACTTATTTATTACTAAAAACATACAGAAGAAAATGACCATGAATTCTCTCATCACATTTCTTGGCAGTAAAATTCTGTCTTAATTAAAGACCTGATAAACATTAGCAAAAGGAATAATAAAACAGTTGGAGAGAATAGAAAATAGCAATATGTTTCTACTGTTATTCTACAAGTTGCCAAACGGTTAACAGGTGATTCCTGGGAAGTGACAGACTGGAAATACATGAGAGGAGGGAAGGACATCTTGTCTTTGGTGAGGAAGGAAGTGGATGAAGGTCTAGAGGAGAATTATAGAAAACAATACAGCTTGAGCTAGGCAATCTGTTCCTCTTTAGACAGGAATGAAGCAGAGCTGGTATTGGGGTGGCAGAGAGGCAAGTCCATTGAGCACTGGGGTCGTATCAATATCCTTAGTTTTGACTAGAGACTTGAGCTTGAAGTTCTGTAAAATGGTGGTGAGAAATAGGAACAGCTCCATTCGTGCCAGGCCCTCTCCTGCACAAATCCGTTTTCCTAGGGGGCAAAAACAATCAAAATTTTATATTCTTATTTGTAAAATTCGAGAATCACTGCATTTGTAATTAAGACTATGAATGAAGGGTAAGTGATTAGGTGGATGGATAGATGTGTGGCTACCTGAAAGGGCAATTGATTCAGCGAATAGAAAAATGTGGATGATATTTGTTTCTCAATTAACCTATACTATTAAAAAATACATTGTTCAAAATTACTTTTTAACTAGATGTGGTTGTCCACATCTGTATTCTAACTGTCTAGAAGACTGAGGAAGAAGAATTCTGTGTTAATTATCAAAAATAACAAAACCAAGGATGGAAGCTGCATATCCAAAAGTAAAATACACACCACAGATGTGGACACAATATCCGTTACTCTCATCATAAATGAAAAGGAACAGGATTACCATTCATCTGTGTAGAATGTCCTGCAATATCTATAATATCTCCACCATCTAATGATGGTCTTGATGTTTCTGTTATGCTGAACTGACTGAAAACCCTCTGATCTAATCATAAACTTTAACTAATGGTAAATAATTTCTTCTTATGATTCTCCCCTACTCATGAATTTCGAGAGAACTGGAAAATCAATTATTAGAATGTTGTAACATTTTTGCATTAATATGTACGATTGGAGAGTTCAATGTACTGATATTCCCAATAACCCAGAGATCTGGGAGTCTTTCTCATTGTCCTACTTTAACTGAAACTTAAGAAGCATTATTCATTCATGTGTTTACCAAGTGCACTTGGGGCACTTCATTAATTTTTGGTATTTTAGGAGACTTGTAATTACATAGTTTAGAATGGAGGTGAGTGATACAGCAAAGAAGACCTGATTGATGTCTCCATTTTCACAGTGAGTGAGTAAAGTGTAAATGGACTTTGCTTTCTTTGGTATTTTTGTGATGTAGCTAAAGGAAGAATACAAACACCATATACTCCAACTTTCTGAATTTTTAACAGTGGATGAACAATTAAAACCTCACTTTGATAACCGGACAGAGAAAAAAATCTCTTTATCATGACATGCATAAACACTGAAAGTCATACTCCTGATCTTTGGCCATTAGGGAGCCACTATGTAAATCTCCACAGATCCTCGTGTCCCTGCATCCACGGAAATGAATTTCTATTACCTGTTGAGAATGGCATGAAGTAGTCACTTTTCTTAAAGTTTCCATTCTTATCTAGAAAGTGGCCAGGGTCAAATATCTCTGGGTTGGGGAATTCTTTGCTGTCATTCAGCACTGATGTCAGTGATGTTATTATCGTTGTTCCCTACAACAAAACAGAGAAACAAACAAAGTTAAAAAGAAATCATAGAGCTAAGACAAATCAGGATAATATCCAGGTTTACTTTCAGCTCCATAGTTGTGATTAAGTACAATGAACAGTAGGGACATTTCAACAGGCAGAGCAGTTAAGGAGCAGGGAGAAGTGTGAGGTAAGGCACAGTATTGTAGCTGATGTGACTTCAATGACATTTCACATGAGTACTTGGACTAAAACTTCTGAGTCTCTCCTTCATTTCCTTTGGTTATACTCATGCTTCTCTGAACACTGACTGCTCTAGTTCATCACATATGTCTACATACCCTTCATGTGAATCAGGTTCCAAGTGGAAAAATTCATTGAGTGTTTTGAACAGCATAGGGGAACATTCATAAAGTAAAATAAGGAAGATGGGAAGACAATGGCCACTATTTTTTCTCATTTATATAATCTATCTATCTTTGTATTTATATTATAAGAAAGAAAATGTAGGGCTATGTGCCAGAGAAGATGTGTTCAGTCTTGTATATAATCTATCTATATTAATGAACAAACATAAACATAGAAATGCACATATGTATATGTGTCAGAAATAAAGGATGAGGACTCTGGGAGAATGAGGAAGAAATGGAAATGGGAGGAGAGGGAGACAATAGAATAAAACAAAGGATGATGAAAGTAAGATGATCTGGTGACAGCTAAATAATAAAACTTCTGAAGTCACATGGAAATTGCTGGGAACTTGTGCAGACAAGTCCTCTTTAACTAGTACACTAACTAATCTCATATCATGTCAAAGTTTCTAGTAATGTGGTCTACAAATCTTTTTAAAGGCTGCCACATATATTAGAAAGCAATTCATCTAAATATGTTTAAAATTTTAAAACTAAAAATACTATTTCGGATATGTCTAAATTATGTGAAAATTAAGTTCTAGTGTCAATAGGCATTGAACTCAGTATATTTATAATCATTTATTACATGTTGCCTGTGACTGCTTCTCTGCTGCAATGAGATTTTCTGAAGGGGCAGCACAATCTTCTTGACCTAGAAAGGCTGAAATCTGCCAGAACAATTATGGCAAAGATCATCGATTCCTTCTTATTCTATTTGTTTTGATGTGATCACTGGCTCTAGTTTAACCTAAGAAATCACTTATCCTATTTTACAGAATGTAGAATCTGCTATGAAACAACCAAGTTGTTTCATAAAGTACAAGAATAGAATATTCTCCTAGACTAGATTCCAAAGAAGCCTGTCATGTCATGAACCTGCAAGAGAGGAATGACGAAGTATAAGTTTAGCTGATGCAACACTTGCATCAAACTAGGCTTTAAACCCAAGGAAGATATGAGAAGATATGCTGTTATTATCTTGACCTTTGTTATATTTATTTAGTTGGCTCTAAGTATAAAAACATAACCAAGTTCTGTAAATTAACCACAGACCTCAACATTCTTACCTTGAGACTGTCCCTTAGCCAAACAGATACACTAACCCATATACTAAGACTGTTATCATACAGAAAACCTACTGCCATCTGGAAAAGCAAGTTCTATCATCTACACATGATGTTAGTAACTACAAACTTAATATTGTTTGCCCCACACCTCTACCTCACTAAAAAATAGAAGAATCTCAGTAGAGAGCAATGTTATCCTTTCTGAATGAAATTATTACTATAAAAATTCTCCATTTTTCATCTGTAGTTTGTGTTGTCTTCAAAACAGCACTAAGTGGCCACAAAAATTAAATAAGTCATAATGGCATCAAGGAACAATTTAAACTCATTTTTAAGGTGAAAGTTTAGTTTTAATATAAAAATTCTAACAATTTTGAGGAAGAAAAACTATGAAGAGAATTTTCTTAAACTAGAAGCTTAAGCAATGTGCAGTGTAGGAATTCATTATAAATATGTGTTTACACCATATACAGTTGATGATTAAGAATAAGAAATACATAGAACAATAAAATAGGCATAAAGAACAATTTCAAAAATAATGTACCAACTTTTGTGAATAATATTCATCTCAAAGTGAAAATCTGTTTTCCTGGATCATGCCCATTTTAAATTGGCTCCACAATAAAATATCTCATACACCATTAATTAAATCAGATCAATATTTTTCATCTGATCTACACAACTATCAGTGTATCCTAGGACCTCAAAATTGATAGGGAAATATTAAAGGCACTATCCTTCATTCTAATGATAAATGCGCTAACTAATGGCCATTGCAAAGAGGTCTCTTCATCACTATCCTGCAATTCATCATACTGAAGACAAACTAAGAACACAGGAATATGAAAAGTATATAGAAAAGTATTAGCCCACATAACACCTTCAATTTCATGTATGTTTACCGATATGTTGTTAGAAATAATAAAAATAATATGTTTAGATGAAATGATGACCAATGATTACATAAATTGATTCTATTAAGCTAATGTAAAGAAGAGCAGAGTCAGCACTAGAGAAATAATAACAGAAAGATATTCACCATTTAGGAGACCTCTGAAAAGATATTTACAGACTACATCAATGAAACAGGGCAGAGACATAAACATCATAAATAAATGATTGAATGATATAACCTTATTGATGATTGAATAATCCAGCATATCAATTCTTTCCAATTTGGAGATTTTTTTCTCATAATGATGCAAATTCAGAAAAGACTTTTGTAAAATTGTCAAACTATGGACTTTCAAACAGAAATACCTAAACTTTGCCGAACAGTATTTGGAAGAGAGAGCAAATGTGGGAGTGTCATTACCAGCAATATCTGTACCTGCAGTAGAGCTGCTCCTCTGATCATGAAGCAGTATAGGCCATCAGCAGCACCAGATAACACAGAGGACTGTAACAACACTGTGAACCTGTGAGCACCAAGAGCACAGAGGTGCAGCAGAGAAGAGACAAGCTCACCTTGGGAATCATGTAGTTCCTGAATTTAATGTCGCAGGTCACTGCATGGGGCACATTGGTGGGGATGAGGTTGATGAATCTCTGGACCTCATGAATCATGGCATCTGTATAGGGCATGTGGCTTCTGTCCCGCATGCAGGGGCTGCGGTTTCTGCCAACCACACGGTGAATCTCTTCCTGAACTTTAGCTATATGGTCACAGTGACAAAAGGGAAAACAGGAGAAAAGTAACATTTTTGGCACAATGTCAGGCCATAGACAGCACTATGTGGGTATTCCAAAATAAGTGTAAATGTGCATTTTTCATTCATGGATAAAATTATTTATACAAAAATTTATACAGAAATGCTCTGTTATGGATTTATATCATTATCCTCTACAGATATTATGATAGATCAGGATATATTTATTATTTAGTAGCTGTGACAACAAATCAGCTATAATTAATTAAAATATCAAATAAAACAATATAATTATTTGGGGTCTTTTATATCTGAATCTGTCCTATTGTATATCTGAAATTCATTTTGGTTCAGGAGTGCTTCTTAGAATGTTAAGCACCATTATTGGGACTAATGCTGCTTGGCTTTTTGGCTCTACCCAGTCCAACATGTCAGAGATCCATTCATTGCCTCTGAGAGCCATTCTTTCACCCTCACATCTAGGATCAGGTTGCAGTAGGTATGCAATGCCATTAAGCAAGTTGTATCACTCTGTTCACAAACCCCATTTAAATGCTCCATAGCCAGACCTCCTGAAAGAGTCAGAGTTTCTTCTGGCAGCATGACACAGGAAGCCGCCATTTCAAAACTGCTTCTTTATTTTTCTTTTACAACCACTGAATCAGGAAGACCCTCTTAAAGAAGCTGTGGCATGCTGCCAGCAAGCAGAGTCAATCCAAAAAAAATGCATGTAAACTTTGATTTTAGTGTCTAGAATTCCTTTGCAAGCCCTCTCAGTTTTTATGTGAATTTAACTCGCACATATTGGAGTTTCAATTTGTTGTAGGAGGCATCTAATTTGTTCCCTGAAATAACCACACAGCTGCTCAACCCCAAATAATCACACAGAAACTGTATTATTAAATCACTGCTTGGCCTATTAGCTCTAACTTCGTATTGGTTAGCATTTATATATTAATTTAACCCATTTCTATTCATCTATGTATTACCACATGGCTGTGACATACTAGCAATTTTCTGTCCATTGTGGTGGGGCTACATGGCATGTCCCTGACTCTACCTTCTTCCTTCCAGTATTCAGTTCAGTCTTCCCAGCCTAGCTCTATTCTACCCTGTCACAGGGACAAAACAGCTTCTTTATTCATTAACCAATAAAAGTAGCACATATACAGAAGGACTTCCCACACCACACAAAGACAATTATATGCATTCACTTCAACTTAGACATGGCTGTTAAATCAATGATAACCAAGCTACAACCTGTAGAACCTCTAAAGTTAGGTATAAAGTATGGGAAGATGAAGGACAAATAGAGCTTGTTAGGAAGAGGGATAGAATAGATGCTTATGGATGTACAGGATGTGGTGCTTGAATCAAGGTCTTAAGTGGGGAAGAGAGAGAGGCATGGAGGTTGGAATACAGGTAGAGACATCTAAACTTCATTTGAATGTATGGAATCTTAATACAGCAGAAATGTCATCTATGTCCCGATGACATTCTGCTATACTTATTATTCAGCGTTTTTCTCAGTCATCTTTAGAGAATATTCATCTTTCAGCAGAGAGCAACAAGTTCAGAGACCCTCAACCAGGCATTATGCAGAGAGTGAAAGACCACAGAATACTTATCCTAAATGGAATGGCTCCATCAAATTACTTTTCTCAGTGCTCAGAGTACCCTGTGGAATAGGAGGCAGAGAGAGTGCAAGAACCAGAGGGAATGGAGGATATTAAAAATAAAAGGCTCTCTAAAATCAAAATAATCAAAGGACATATGCACTCATGTGTGGGCGCATATTTTGAGTTTACACAAAAACTATTGCCCCGGTTTGAGTTGGTTACATTAGCTTTGGAGACAAGGTGTCTCTGCCCTTAACAAAAGCCAGGATGTCTGCTCCTAGCTTCTTTTGTTAAAGTGTGGATTACCTGGGAAGAGGTGTTGACTGAAACTGGTCAGGATGTTTGGGGTTTCTTTCCTTATGCAATTTGGAGGATGTCTTATAGAGATGCTAATTCAGAGCCTAGCTGATTGCTAGAGCCCAGGCACCTGGTTGCCTAGGCAACAGCCTTTTTGTGTTCCCGCTCATTTGGTGTGGGTATATAAGATGTTTGGGGGAATAAAGGGGAAAGAAGCCTTTTCCATAATGACCGTCTAAGTTGTGTCTGATTATTCCTCGCGACTCCGTTCCAGTCGAGTTAGAGAATCTGTGTTGGACCCACACGGGCTCCGACACTCATGGAGACCAAGTCAGCATGAATAGAGCCTGTACAGATATGCAAACGCCTTTGCTTAACATTATGGCTTCTAGTTTACTGTTATTGTGGGATTCTTTGTGTGCAAAATAAATGGCTTCTGTTTCCTATGCCTTCTCTTGAGTTCTTTCCCTTTTCTTTGCCTTTTTCTAATGTGTTATTTTTTGTTGTGTCATATCTATTACACTGTATTACTTTATATATTATTCTTTAGAAGGCTGCTTGTTTTCTAATGAGAAGCAGAAAAGAAGGGTATTTGGGTGTGAGAGAAGGTGAGATTTTCAGGAAGGAGTAGAGGAAGAAGAAACCATAATCATGATATATTATGTGAAAAAAATCCATTTTCACTAAAAGGGAAAAAACAGCAGATTGGGTTATAATACTTTGTGATACCAATCATTGTTAGATTAATTAAAATTACATAAATATTATTCATTAGCATAGAAATATGATTATTTTCAATTTTAGCAACATTCTTATACCTTATTATATTTTATTTGTTTGTAATTTTCCTTTATTGTTTTTTTGTTTTTTGGGGTGTTTTGGGGTTTTTGTAATTTTCCTTTTTGAGTTATAATTTTATTGGAAATTTTAGTAGATACTTTGAAATGCTGGGAATATATTCTCAATTAACAGAGCATTACACTACAGTTGTTTCTCTTTCATTCCCTCTTTATGTTCACACCTACAGCACTCATATGGTAAATATTGAATTCGGAGCTTCTCAGGGGTGGTACCCAACAACTTTTATGATACTCTTACCCTCTGACAACTGCTATTCAGATTCCTGGATCCTATGACTTCCTATTACTTTACTTCAGATAATAAGATAAAATATGATCTCTCAAATTTCCTGAAGAAATAGAAAATTGAGCAAAACTTATGGTTAACCTAGAGGTTTCTTCTGTCTTTTATTTTATAAACACAAAAGAAGGCAGATGATTTTGAGAATTTTGGTCTAGTCTCAATGAGAAAAGTTTATGTGTGACTCAAGTATTTCCCTGAAGGGTTCCATGCTTCTGTTCAGTCCTGAAAACACCATGAGTCTGTGTCTTGGATTGGTATTCAATTCATTGTGGTAAATACATGGAAAATATTTTCTATTATATTGGTGAAATAAGGAGTCCTGATTTATTCTTTTTGTCTGGATGAGTGACCCCACTGCTCACATTCATGGAACAATGCATAGAAGGGGCTCTAAGATCTAGAATTCTCGGACTCAAATGCTGCCAGCCTCTGCTTTCATCCCTATGCATTGCTCATTCCTTGTCAATCATCAATGTATTAGGTAAAGAGCTTCTAACACTTAGTTTCTTTTAAGAATTTTATCTTCCTGGAGGGGTGTGACATGCTGAATGGGAATAGGAAGGGAACCTCAGCAAGTCCAGCATCCTATATTCAACTTTGTTTTCTTCTTAAGCTGCTATTGCTCTGGAACCAGAATCTTTACATGTCTATAGATAGAGATTCACAGCTTTTGTGTCTTACTTCATGCATAATCATCTAACATTTATGTTTCAAGATCATTTTTCCTGTTCTATATTTTCTTATCCCTCATAATAATGTTTTAGTAATTTAGTGACAGATTCTTAGCTGCTTGTTATTATCTCTTCCTATCCTAAAAAAAAATATGATTCATGATTGTGCTTTTATCTTGTATTGGGCACAGAAGGAAAGGTTTGTTTTGTATGTGCTGGACCAATCGATCTCTTTTAAACTACATTGTGAAAAAAGTGTACTATTAATACTGTTGAAAAGATCATTGTTCAACAAAAGTTTAAGGAAATGGACTTCTGAACTGATGAAATTTCTTAATCTACATTTTTTACATCGATCAAAAAACTTACTAGAGAATCTAAATATTTTGAAATCTTCTCAGAAAGCACATTATCCCAGGCAGACTCAGTAAAGTCTAGGCTTCAGTGAGGTGAATTTTCTTTTCTCCATCCCAAAGTTTGATTCATAAGAATGAAAGAAGAAAACTAAAAGGTTTTAGCTGACCTAAAAACATGACATAAGAATAAAAGGACATGTATCCAAAGGACAGTGTATGCCGTTGGTACCTATTTCAGATTTCCCTCCAGAAATCTCACACACTGACTAGAATTTGATTGTTTGTCTTACAGTCTGTTTCTCTTAGTCATGCGGGTTATTACAGTCAGTGAATGGCATAGAAGGTGAAGGACTGAGACTTCTCTAAGAGAAACAATACACAGGACACTTGCAGAGTCTTTCTACCATCTTATAGGAACACTGTGGTCACCACCTGTGTCCTCACCTGTGACATCTGGGTGCTTCAGCAGGAGCAGTAAAGCGTATCTCAGTGTTGTGCTTGTTGTCTCTGTCCCAGCAGTAAACAGGTCAAACAAAGTCGCTGCCAGATTTTCAAGTGTAAATTCTGATTGTTGATTGTGGCTTTCCTAAAAATAATTTGATGCAATAATCTGATAAATTTTTTCAGAACATTTGATTACAATGACTCTACAGTTTCAAGCAAATTTATATATTTATTACTGAAAGTGTATTATTTAAATAAAACTTCATAACATTCATTCCAAATGGTTATTCTAACTGTATAGAAGTTAACTGAGTCATATAGATTTTGGGTCTACTTAATTTGGCATGATATTTTATTTATGAGCAAGTTTTTTAATAATAAGACCTCAACAAAATCTTTATTTTATTTTATTGCCAACAAAGATACTTAAATGTACACCAGCACAACTCGAAGAAGGGAAACACACAAACTCTACGACCAAAAAGAAAAAGAAAAAATGATCGGAGTTAACAACCACTGGTCATTAATATCACTTAATATCAATGGACTCAACTCACCAATAAAGAGGCACAGGCTAAGATATTGGATACGAAAACAGGATCCAACATTCTGCTGTTTACAAGAAACAGACTTCAACCACAAAGACAGACATCTACTCAGGGTAAAGGGCTGGGAAAAGGTTTATCAAGCAAATGGACCTAAGAAACAAGCAGGTGTGGCCATATTAATTTCTAACAAAGTTGACTTCAAACTTAAATCAATCAGAAGAGATGGAGAGGGACATTTTTTACTCATAACAGGAACAATTCATCAGGACAAAGTCTCAATCCTGAATATCTATGCCCCTAATATAAAAGCACTCACTTACGTAAAAGAAACATTACTAAAACTCAAGGCAGTCATCAAACCTCACACACTAATAGTAGAAGATTTCAACTCTCCTCTCTCACCAATGGACAGGTCAATCAGACAGAAACCTAACAGAGAAATAAGAGGATTAAAGGAGGTAATCAATCAAATGGACTTAACACACATCTATAGATCATTCCACCCAAATAGGAAAGAATATACCTTCTTCTCCGCATCTCATGGAACCTTCTCGAAAATTGACCACATACTCGGTAACAAAGCACACTTACACAGTTTCAAAAAAATATCAGTAACCACCTGTGTCTTATCGGATCACCATGGGTTAAAGTTAGAATTCAACAACAATACTACCCCTAGAAAGCCTATGAACTCATGGAAACTGGACAGTCAACTACTGAACCACACATGGATCAAGGAAGAAATAAAGAAAGAAATCAAAGACTTTCTTGAATTCAATGAAAATAAAGAGACAACATACTCAAACCTATGGGACACTATAAAGGCAGTGCTAAGAGGAAAGTTCATAGCACTAAGTGCCCACTTAAAGAAAACGAAGAAAGCACACATAGGAGACTTAACTGCCCACATGAAAGCCCTAGAAAAAAAAAGAAGCAGACTCACCTAGGAGGAGTAGAAGACTGGAAATAATCAAACTAAGGGCTGAAATCAACAAAAAAGAAACACAGAAAACAATCCAAAGAATCAATGAAATGAAAAGCTGGTTACTGGAGAAAATCAACAAGATTGATAAACCCCTATCCAAACTAATCAAACGGCGGAGAGAGAATACACAAATTAACAAGATCAGAAATGAAAAGGGATACATAACCACAGACACAGAGGAAATTCATAAAATCATTAAATCTTACTACAAAAGCCTGTATGACACAAAATTGGAAAATGTTAAAGAAATGGACACTTTTTTAGATAAGTACCGTATACCAAAGTTAAACCAGGACCAGGTGAACAATCTCAATAGACCTGTTAGTCGCGACGAATTAAAAGTTGTTATAAAAAACCTCCCTACGAAAAAAAGCCCAGGTCCAGACGGTTTCAATGCAGAATTCTACCGGAACTTCCAAGAAGTCCTAATACATATACTCCTTAAGGTATTTCCCAATATAGAAACAGAAAAGTTGTCAACCAGTAGAAGAATGAAAATAGATCCATATCTATCGCCATGCACAAAAATCAAGTCCAAATGGATAAAGACCTCAATATCAGGCTGAACACACTGAACCTGATAGAAGAGAAAGTGGGAAGTACCCTACAACAGATGGGCACAGGAGATCGCTTCC
This sequence comes from Microtus agrestis, assembly GCA_902806775.1. Classification (NCBI taxonomy): domain Eukaryota; kingdom Metazoa; phylum Chordata; class Mammalia; order Rodentia; family Cricetidae; genus Microtus; species Microtus agrestis. The sequence goes on along the minus strand of CADCXT010005144.1, from coordinate 38,989 downwards.
TATGTATATCCCCAGCAGCACAGACTTTAAGGACAACATTGAATAAATGGGTCCTCCTGAAACTTAGAAGCTTCTGTAAAGCAAAGGACACTGTCACTAAGACAAAAAGGCAACCCACTGACTGGGAGAAGATCTTCACCAACCCTAAAACAGACAAAGGCCTGATACCCAAAATATATAAAGAACTCAAGAAACTAGACTTTAAAAAGCTAATTAACCCAATTAAAAAATGGGGCACTGAACTGAACAGAGAATTCTCAACAGAAGAAATTCAAATGGCCAAAAGACACTTAAGGTCATGCTTATCCTCCTTGGTGATCAGGGAAATGCAAATCAAAACAACTTTGAGATACCATCTTACACCTGTCAGAATGGCTAAAATCAAAAACACCAATGATAGCTTTTGCTGGAGAGGTTGTGGAGGAAGGGGCACACTCATCCATTGCTGGTGGGAGTGCAAACTTGTGCAACCACTTTGGAAATCAGTGTGGCGATTTCTCAGGATATTTGGGATCAACCTACCCCAAGATCCAGTAATATTACTCTTGGGAATATACCCAAGAGACGCCCTATCATATGACAAAGGCATTTATTCAACTATGTTCATAGCAGCACTATTGTAATAGCCAGAACCTGGAAACAACCTAGATGCCCTTCAATGGAAGAATGGATGAAGAAAGTGTGGAATATATACATATTAGAGTACTACTCAGCAGTAAAAAACAATGACTTCTCGAATTTTGCATGCAAATGGATGGAAATAGAAAACACTATCCTGAGTGAGGTATCCCAAACCCAAAAAGATGAACATGGGATGTACTTACTCATAATTCATTTCTAGCCATAAATAAAGGACATTGAGCATATAATTTGTGATCCTAGAGAAGCTAAATAAGAAGGTGAACCCAAAGGAAAACATATAGTCACCCGCCTGGATATGGGAAGTAGACAAGATTGATGGGCAAAAACTGGGAACATGGGATAAGGTGGCATGGGAACAAGGGGAAATGGGGTGAGAAACGTGAGAAGGGGAGAATGGGAGGAGCTTGGGGGAATGGGATGGTTGGGATAAAGGAAGGGTGGACACGGGAGCAGAGAAATATATATCCTATTTAAGGGAGCCATCTTAGGGTTGGCAAGAGACTTGACTCTAGGGGGGCTCGCAGGTTTCCAGGGAGATGTCCCCAGCGAGTACCTTGAGCAACTGAGCAGAGGGAATCTGAAATGACCCTATCCTATAGCCATACTGATAAATATCTTGCATATCACCTTAGAACCTTATCTGGCGATGGATCGAGATAGAGACAGAGACCCAAATTGGAGCACCGGACTAAGCTCTTAAGACTCAAATGAGGAGCAGAAGGAGGGAGAACATGAGCAAGGAAGTCAGGTCCACGAGGGGTGCACCCACCCGCTGTGACAGTGGATCTGATCTATTAGAAGCTCATCAAGGCCAGTGGGACTGGGACTGAATTAGCATGGGCTGAAACCGGACTCCCTGAACGTGGCGGACAATGAAGGCTGATGAGAAGCCAAGGACAATGGCACTAGGTTTCAATCCTAATACATGAACTGGCTGTGGGGAGCCTAGCCTGTTTGGATGCTCAACTTCCTGGTCCTGGAGAGAAGTGGGAGGACCTTGGACTTCCCGCAGGGCAGGGAACCTGGACTGCTCATCATTCTCGAGAGGGAGGGGAAATGGAGTGGGGGGAGGGGGAGAGGGCAAGGAGAGCGGGGAGAGGGGAAGATATGTGGGAGGAAGGGGACGGAAATGGGAAACGGGGAGGAGGGGGTAATTTTTTAAAATAAATAAAAAAAAATGAGAAAAAAAGATACTTAAATGTAGAGTAGAGAAGAAATTAACAAATAATTTCAAAGTCTGTAGCACAGATTTTCATAAATTTCTATTTCACCCTAAATTCCTGACTAGCCTAACTCTTGCAATGATTTGATTATCTACACTTAAACATATACGGTTTTATAATCTCATGTCTTAAAAACATAAAGGAAACATTTTATTCATTATGTATTCTGTCCTCTCAAAACTGTAAGAGGAAGAATGTTTCATAGGTATATTTTTTTATTAAATTTATTTATTTATTTATTAAACATTTCTGCCTCCTCCACGCCACTGCCTCCCATTTCCCTCTCCCTCCCCCATTACTTCCCCTTCCCTTATCAAGTCCCCCACCTCATCAGCACAAAGAGCAATCAGGGTTCCCTGACCTGTGGGAAGTCCAAGGACCACCCACCATAGGTATAATTTGGGGATATACAGATATATACATAAAATTGAAGGCCTGTGTTCTCAATTTGGTAAAGAACAGTGGAGACATTTGACTCTAGCTCTGAGCATTCTCTATTAAACTAAGTGGGTCTGTAATAAAACTCTTTGTCCTTGAATTAAATAAACCTATTCAATCTTAATGCATTAATTACTAAATTTTCTCTTATTTTGAAAAGTAACATATCCCTGCATGTGTATCCCACAATTCTTATCCAACCATCCATGAATCCGTTGATGACTTCTAGATTGATTACCTCAGCTATTTTGAGAAACACAGCAGGAAACAAACACAAATGTACAAGTGCCTTTTCTTATGCTGATATTCTTTGGATATAAGCACAGATTGGGTCTAAGACCCACCATGTTACATAAAACCCATATCTGTCACTGATGTGGGAGTGTCATATATTAATCTGTTGATTTCATTGGCTAAGCAATAAATACACTGCTTGGTCCTGGTTGGTTAGAACATAGGTGGGTGGAGTAAACAGAAGAAAATGCGAGGAGGAAGAGGAAGTGAAGTCAGAAAGCATGCAGCTCTGCTCAGAGCCAGACGCCTCAGAGAGAGACACCATGCTCCTGTCTAGCGGGCAGACGGGATAGCTCTGCTCTCTGAGGCAGAGGGATGAAACTCCGACGCAAGATGGATTTAGGCTAGAATCTTCCCGGTAAGAGCACCTTGGGGTGCTTACTCTCATTATTTGAAATGGGTTAAGAGGTTGAAGCTAATGGGCCAAGCAGTGCTTAAAAGAATACAGTGTCCATGTAATTATTTCTGGTAAAGCTAGCCATGCAAGCGGCTGGGGTGTTGGGGACGCAGCCCCACCGCTGCTATTTCAACAGATGGCTGCCCAACGTGTGGACAACTGAATCCACAGAAAGTCTGAGAAAGCTTGGGAAAGAGTAAAGCATGTTTGTTTTCTTGGTAGCAGCAGTTTCTCGGTTCTACTCTGCTTGCTAGAGTCAAGCAAGTGCTCTCATCTGAGAGAGGCTTCCTGACTCAGCTTCAGCTGCAAAACCCTGCAGCTCATTAAGAGGTCCTGCCACGAAACACTTAGACGATGTTGATGAAAAGCTGAACGCATGCTTTTCGGTTTTCAGCCGTAGCAGGAAAAAAGCTGCGCCATTTAAAAATGCCGGCTTTCTGTGCTGTCCTGCCAGGGCAAACTCTGACTCTTTTACGCGGGTGGGTCGTGCGGTTTGCAAGCACAGGCTGCGGAAGCTCGCTTGCTGGCAAGGACCTTGAAACACTGTAGAGCTGTGGCACTGAAGGCGGCTCTGGCCGGTACCTCACCCATGAGGCTGGAAAGCTAAGGAATGGACTGGATCTAGCTGGCAAAGCCATGGCTTTAGTCCTACTGAGATTGCTTGGTAAATTGAAGACTCATGTATTCAGAAAAAGAGAGATATACAGTAAAGAGAGATTTAAAGACAAAGAAAATTTCTAAGTGATTTACAGTGTTTTAAAAATATATGCAGAGTAAAAGTTAAAGTTCTTAAAGTAAAAAACAATTAAAAAAGGAAGAGAGTTGTTGTATGTGGTAGTACACGCCTTTAATCCCAGTGCCTAGAAGGCAGAGACAAACAGATCTCTGTGAGTTCAAGGTGTGGTAGCATACACCTTTAATCCCAATGCCTGGGAGGCAGAGACAGAAGGATCTCTGAGAGTTCAAGGACAGCCTGGTCTACAGAGTTATTCCAGGTCAAAGATACAGAGAATATAAAATAAAAAGAATAAATAAACAAAATAGAGGTTAAAATAAAACGCACACAGATGGAAAATACACAGAGAATCTTGATACTGTATGCTATTATGCTCTCTTTGAATTGTTTGAATGCTGAGGAAGGAGCAACAGCTGCTAAAAGATATTTGTTTATAAATGCTGCTGAACTAATCCGACACAGATATTCTGAAAATGCCTTGACTTTGCAATTTGGATCTAAGGACATGATACTTTGGAAAGGAGTTTCTTGTTTTGTTTTCACAGAGGATGAGACCCTGTTCATTTCTTCTACCCGAATATGGTATGATGGACCACAACCTCCTGAAGGGTTGCTGTGAACATCTTCAGAAAATTGCTTCGCTCAACTGCCAACTGAGATGAAACTAGCACACAGATTATACCATGAAAGACCTAATTAACGACGCCCCATTCAGCAGGAAGCAGTTTGGAGAGAAAAAACTGCGCCCATGTTCCCAAATATGGTTTATAAATGTTCTTTTACATTTAAAGGGGGATATGATATAGGTATGAATAATTTGCATTGAAATGGATTTTGCTTTAGTTATATAAATTTAAGGTCAATTTTGTTAATATGTATATGTATTTCTAATCTTGGTTAAGGTATTGAGATTGTATAGTTCACTTAAAAATGTAATGCATATAGGCTGTTAATAATCATCTATAATAGTCAAGTTTGTAGTCATGTTAGATTTTCTAGATGTGCATGGATATATTTCAGATAGGCATTCTTCATATCTTACAAAGGCTAGAGAATATGGCATTTTAAATGTTTTGATAACTTAGGATTTTTCATGACAATGAGACACTCTGCTCCTGGCTGCACCAATCTACTTCAAGAGGAAGATGGGCATCAAAGAGGATTCTTATGGAGTTTGATAGCCATTTGGGCAAGAAACTGCTCTTGCCTGGACTATTGCATAAACTGGACACAGAGAACCCGCAGAGAGAGGACTACTGAACTTGCCTAAAGGTGAGATGATCTTTCGGGGTTCCTGATTCATGAAAGAGTCTGCAAGACATTCTTCAGGACAAGCAGATAGTGACTGCCTTTGAAAGTTCCTGCTTTGTGGAAATGTCTGCTGGAAACTATGGGCCTGTACGCCGAAGATGGATGCCCCAACGGTACAGAGGAACTTTGGGTGACTGTACAGGCAGCGAGATGTCTCTGTCATTTCTAGAGTTTTGAAAGTTGCTTACTTTTTATTTGCTTAGGTAATAGTGTATTTGATATGTTAAAGTTAAAGCCTTTCCTTTTTGTTTAAACAGAAAAAGGGGAAGTGATGTGGGAGTGTCATATATTAATCTGTTGATTTCATTGGCTAAGCAATAAATACACTGCTTGGTCCTGGTTGGTTGGAACATAGGTGGGTGGAGTAAACAGAAGAAAATGCGAGGAGGAAGAGGAAGTGAGGTCAGAAAGCATGCAGCTCTGCTCAGAGCCAGACGCCTCAGAGAGAGACACCATGCTCCTGTCTAGCGGGCAGACGGGATAGCTCTGCTCTCTGAGGCAGAGGGATGAAACTCCGACGCAAGATGGATTTAGGCTAGAATCTTCCCGGTAAGAGCACCTTGGGGTGCTTACTCTCATTATTTGAAATGGGTTAAGAGGTTGAAGCTAATGGGCCAAGCAGTGCTTAAAAGAATACAGTGTCCATGTAATTATTTCTGGTAAAGCTAGCCATGCAAGCGGCTGGGGTGTTGGGGACGCAGCCCCACCGCTGCTATTTCAACATGTCACTGTTATGTGTCTAAGAATTGGTGGTCAAATCTATTACTCTAATAGACTAATGAGCATAGTGTTGAAATGATTCCTAATGACTTATTACTATATTCATAGAACATAAATCTCTTACTTTTGATCAGAGAAACTTCTCTTTTCAGGAGATGGCAATTAATACAGAGACACCCAATGGTTCAATGTACACAGAATAAAGCATTGTGTCCCGATCAACTCTAAATCATAATATGTTGACTGAGGTTTCTGTCCTGCCCCATTTCCGCAGTCCTTAAGTCCCAAAGATATCATACAGAGGTCTACTTAATCATAAACTGATTGGCCCATTAGCTCAGGCTTCTTATTAACTCTTTTAACTTACATTACCCATTATTCTTATCTGTGTTGTCCATATGGATCAGTGCTTTAACTTACATTACCCATTATTCTTATCTGTGTTGTCCATATGGATCAGTGCCTTTTTCAGCGGCATAGTCACATCTTGCTTCTTCTGTGTCTAGACAGGACTGCAGAGGGAGCTTCCCTCTTCTCAAAATTTTCCTTTTCTCATTGACCTTCCTCTACTTCCTGTCTGGTTGTCCCTCCTATACTTCCTGCATGGCTATGGGCCAATCAGCATTTATTTAGAATATAATTGACAGAATATAGACAATTGTCCCACACCAAGAACACACTCCTCCCTAGAAGTTTTAAGAATCTTTGAGGAAGAAGGGGCAGAAATGTAAATCATCTGTGATCAGTAATATCAAGGAATCCGTGTTTGCTGAACACAAAACGACAGATGAACATGAGAACTCACAATGACTGTGACAGCCTGCCCAAAAACTGTGTAGGCTCCATCAGATAAAAATACAACAAAGTATGGGGAGAAAATATGAAAACCCAATTCTAGATGATTAGTTCCTGTGAAGGGGTACTGAATTTCCTACAATAATGTGCCCCCCAGTAGCTTAATTACATGTCAGGCCTGAGGCTAGGTGAACAACAGACATTGGACTCAATGCTGAAATGGGAAAAAAAGAAATTACAAAGTTTGGTAAGAAGAGTTAAGAGGATTCACAGGAGGGTAATAAGAGTTGAGGATTATGTTCAAATTACATCTCATGAAATTCTCATAGAATTAATGAAATATTGCAAAAAATAAAAACAAAACGAACATATCAAACATAGAATAATTATTTAATAATCCTATTGCAGAGCTACAGTAATGAGTGTAATGAAGTATTGACACACAAATCAATTTCAATACCAATAGAGCTTTGATAGCAAGGAGTTAACCAAACACCTACAGCCAATGTTTTAAACTGAGTTACAAGACTGCTCCATCTAAAAGAAGAGTCTTTATCAGATGATGACAGAACAGCAGAATACCTACATGAAAAGAAGGATGCTAGAAGTATAAAGAAATAAGGACAAGGATAAGCCTCATTCCTTATGACTTGTACTCATAGTTTACAGATCAAAACATCAAAACCTAGATAAACAAGACTTCACCCATAAGACAATGCTAATGCATTTAGGACATAACTAAGATTGTGCAAATGACAACCTACAGGATGGAAATATGTTTCCATGTCATTTATCTGGAAAGGTTTCTACCTAATACATACATTAATGTATGGCTCCATGCAGCAACAATTCCAATGGGCAAAAATATTAGAATAAAAATTCTCTGAAGACATGAAAAAGCAAAACAGCACAATAAAAGATGTCCATTCTAACTGTTTGTTAAGGAGATACAAATCGAATCAGTCCTGAGGTACCACTTCATACTAACTGAATTGTTTTTAATAATTAAATTTCAAAATTACAAATTCTGCCAGCTATTTGGAAAATAGGGGATCTCATAGATATGAAATACTGTATTATTATGGATTTTTAAGCAGTTTCTCAAAAAGAAAACCATAAAGATATTATTATTGGACTCAGAAAACCGAGATCTGAAGATATAGTCAGAGGAAGTGATGTCAAAATATGTTCATATATATAGCTTACAGAAGCCTCAGGCCGAATCAACACAAATATCCATCAGTGAGGAATAAGTGCATTGTGCTATTAATGCATGAAATGGAGTTTGCTGCAAAGAAAGGAGGAAGGAGTGAAACAAGGTGAACTTTGATGAATGTCCAAGATTTCATTCAAGTTCAAGAAAACAGAAATTAGATGCCACATATACTGAGACAGTTTAGATGATCCATTCATCGTAGGCAAGTCTGGACATACAGAAACCACACTTACAACTGCTAAAGATGGTGTGAACAGAAAGGAGTGATTAGTAGTGATTAGCCAGGACTGTTACACAGAGAAACCCTGTCTCTAAAAGACAGATAAAGGGCAAAAACTAGGAAAAAAATAGTCTGCCCCCCCTCAAAAAAAAACAGCAACAAGGGGCCACTCAGATACCAGGTTACTAAGTATTACTACACATAAGACCAGTGGAGTAGAATCAATGCCCACACCAAAGCCAATAATCTAGACTCAACTGTTTTTTCTGAGTTCCAAGAAAACTCCATGGAAAATTATCTTTTCAATAAATTACACAATGTCAATGCAGTTCATGCTGTCAGGATACCAAGTAGATATCAATTCTCACCCCTTTGGTGAAAATTAACTTGTTTATACTAAAAGCCTCATTCTTCCATACACCTTTTCTTCCCACCACATACCTCTCTTATATCACTCAATCCTTCTGAAACTAACTTCCGTATCTATCCTTTTAAAATAACAACATATCCAAATCTATTTTAACTCACTAGCTATGCAGGAATTCTAGCCACACAATATGCACATCTATGGTGCCACTATTCACACTGCCATGATAGTTGGCTATTTTCACTTGATTAGAATTTTTCCCACATTACTTGCCCTTTGTATCACTGTTCTCAGCTACAATTTTTAAAGAACAAAGCCAATGTGTTCTAGTTAACAAATCCTTTATCTTATCAGTGTCCATATGGTGCATCCCAACACATAATAAATACTAAAACTGTTTTTCAAATGATACTGATTTAAACCATCTCTGACAAACATTACAGTATTCAACAAACCACAACACTCTCAGACAATAAATAAATTTATATTAATATTTTACCTGCTTTTGTTTAATCAGGTAATAATCAATGAAGTCCCGAGGGTTTGCAGCATTCAAGGATTCCTGATGCTCTTTTACTTTTTCCAAAAGGTAACTTCTAACATAATCAGCATTTTTTAATATTTTGCGATGACTTCCTGGACAATAGTCAATTAGTAAAGGGAAATTATTGCAGACCTACAAAAACAGAGAAATTTTTGTTGAGATATATTGTTTTACTTTTATTCATGTATGTGATGTGTATATGGTATATATACATGCATACACATAAGTTCCGTGTATGTATGGGTACACTGGAGGCCAAAAATATCAGATCACCTGAAGCTAGTGGTTTTGGACCATCTAAAATGGATGCTGAAAATTGGACTTAGGTCCTTTAAAAGATCAACACACACTCTCAACCAATCTCTCCAGTACTTGCCAAAGAACTTTTAAATAAGGAAACACATATATGCACAATATATAGCAAGACCAACATGGATTTATAGAATCAGAAATGGATGAACAATAGTGTTCAGCAAAAGGAAGAAATATTTTATTTCATACATACAGCAATTCTTTGTGTTAATGGAGAGACCTGAGGCAGGAGGGAATTCCTGCCTGAATGATGAAAGATAAAGATCAAGTTTGAACATTTATGAATTATTTTAATATGAAGATTATTTATGAAAACTGACTGATGGTTTATACCATTTATTCTCTACAAGTCTGAAGTATGACATGATGTAAATCATTATTGTTTACACTTTTTAGATGATGGCAATAATGAAATGAGTTAGGCAACTTGATTTATATCAAAAGAGTAGCACATGCATATTTAACTCTTATAAAGTAGCCTATGACATGGAATAAATAATTATAAGTGGGTGGGGTTCCAAGAGACTTTGCGAGCAAAAGTGTGACATAGCCTTTAGGGATTTCTCTATGATCACAGACATTCTTTTTTTGGTTGTGAGCCTAGCCTTTAACGGCTGAGCCATCTCTCCAGCCCCAGACATTCTTTTATTAACTTGCTTTTTATTTACTTTTCTGTCCCTCACACCATGCATTATGATCCCATCCACCTACATATCTTCACACATCTACCCTCTGTCCTTAAACTCCCCCCAAAATAAAATGGAATAAAATTTAAGAGTAAAAAAAAAAAGAAAAGTTTTATCATGGAAGCTGTATTGTGACAACGTGAGTCAGGGAGTACACCCTTTTATCCATATATCATCGCTTGGCAAGTGTTCACTCAAAGAGTCATTGACTGCCTCGGAGTCTCTGCTTTCAGCTACACTATCAAAACTGGGCATCTTAGATATCCTGCTGCTGCCCTGCACTGTGAAGATTTTGTGGCCTTATCGTTGCAGGACCAGCTTCTCCACATGCCCCAACAGATCACAGATGGGATAGATGTTGAGGTAGATCAACTCATAACCCTAGACCTGAGCCTAGATAGTTGCACTGTTGACCACTTCTCCAAATCTCCCCCTGTACTCATGACCATGGTGAATGACCTGGCATTGCTCTGGTTAGTTCAGCCTTTATAACAAGGATGTGCTTTCATACCCTCAGAGTTGGCTCTCCCACACTTACACCATCATGGCAAGATCTATTCTCTTTCCCAGGCTAGGTGCAGGGGTCACTCTTCCAAGTGCTGTAGCTAATAAAGGGCAGGGATAACTCTTCTAAAATTATGACCATAGGGTCATCCCTGCAATCTGCCACAGGCTACAAAAAGAGGGGAGGCAATACTTCCTCCACACACAATGTCATAAGACAGAAGATGGGAGAGGCCAGATCTCACATACTCACATTATCTTGGTTGGTTCACCTGCAGTCCTGCACCCAATCAATAGGGTCAATAGAGTTGGCTCTGTTGTACTGCCTGTGGAGGTGCAGGATCAGCTTCAGAAGGTGTTGAGGTTGGTAAGGAGGCATGTGAGGTTTCTTGCACACCACAGGTGGTAGTGGCAAGGGGAGGAGGACATCTTTCCCTAGCCCTTACCACCACATTTGCAGATTAGTGGGTGTGGCCAGCTATTCCACTCTCACAACCTCAGGGCCAGCTCATCTGTGCTGCTCACAACAGGGTTCACTCTACTGTGCTGCCCAGGCTAGAAGCAGGGCCTGTTTTAATGAGTGCTGCAGGTGGTAACAGGAAGGGTCAGCTCACTCATCTGCCTTCAGCAGTGAGGGGATAATGATGAAGGGGACATCTCTCCTCCAACCAAACCACCCCACGACAGATGAGTAGTGGGGCCAGCTCTCTCACACTCAGAACTTCGGGGATGACTCGCCTATACCCCTTTAAACAGTGTCCACTCTACTGTGCTGCCCAAACAAGGTACTGGCTCCACTCTCTTGAGTTCTGCAGCTGGTGGGGGAAAGGGCAACTGTCCCGATCTTATCACTTCCTGGACAGCTCTCCCATCTGCCAAAGTCAGTGGGCAGCATCTCTCTCTGATCCATGCTCCCACAGGACAGATGAGGGGCAGTCAAGGTCAGATCCGCCAAGCTCAGTATCTTACGCCGGGCTCAACCACACCCCCATCAACAGGACCAACTCTCCTGTTTTGCCAGGAGGAGGTGCAGGACCCATTCTCCCTAGGGTTTCAGACAGTGAGTGACACCATCAACCCTGTACAGCCCTTTCCTCTTTGCCTTAGGTGGTTTAAGGAGCTGTGGACATCAACACAGATCAAGGATGGAGCAGGTCCATGTACCCAGACATGAACACTGGCAGCAGCCAAGTGCCAGACGTCACCATTGCCGTGGTTAGCAACCATGTCAGCCCACTCCTCACTGTTTCAGCTCTTCAGATGTGCTTCTCTCCACTGTTTTTCTGTCTCTCCCATACCACACCATACATTTGCTCACCGTAGTAGTGCCTAATGCCTGGTGCCTTGATTTACTGGGCAGCCTGGATCACAGCTATTCTCGTGGAAAGTTCAGGAGATGCCAGTTCAGTCTACGATAACTCTGATAAGATGTATGTGGGCCACACGGCGTTAAACCATACATCTTCTCATAGCAACCTGTCTATTTGTCATATAGGGCAAATGTGTCCAGAACACGCACCAAACCACTGGAACTACTCAGTGTTTCCTGGAAGATTTCATTGCCATTAATATTCGTTCTCCTTTTATGGAATATTCTTTCTAAACCAAAATATTCCTGCCTAGTAGTATGATGAGTATGTGTTTAATAGTCGAAAAGATAAGATTTATGCATAAAAGAATGTCCTGTGAACAACTGGCCACACTTCCAGATGTGAATGGAATATTTTATACAAATAGTTCTCTGGATATCAAGTGGAAAATCAAAGGATATGGAACTAGCAACCTTGAACCAATCTGGAAACTGCCGTTCAGTTTTGCTATAGTATAGCAAAGGATTTAGACCTGCCTTCCTGATATTCTTTCCATAATATGTTATTCAAAACTGTGTTGTCAGGCAACCTCACTTCATGATCCATATTGTATTTGATAGTTGAGCATAAAATACTATAAATATCTTTTCAGGAGGAAAAGATCTTGACTTCACCTGCAACCAGGGGGAGCTCAGAATCCTGACGTTCTCATTTACTTTTTCCATCAAATTAAGAAAATCCTGATCTTTATAATCAAAACGATTCTGGAAAACAGTGGAGCAGATGACATTGCAGGGAGCACAGCTCAAGATGAACGTGGGGTCACACGGTAAACCTGAAGAAACAATTGGAAAAATACTATTAAAATGGACAGAGAGATTGTTTTGGTTTTGTGAACAGGTAAAGAGTCTTTAGAAGTTGTAAACCATATCCTATCTACAATTTTTTTTAACAACTAAGCATTCATTATATGTAGAATCAATGTATCACTTTAATCTTAAATTTGAGGTGGCCTAATCCTCAGTAGCTAAAGAAGAACAGACCATATCTGATATAACAATGTTTACACTTTAAACTATCTGGTACTTGCAAGAAAACAAAAGATTTTATAAACCTAAAATTTCTAGAGTTCAGAACTGCTTCTTACTAGAATGTCTAGTTTCCATATACCACTCAGATGAAAGTAGAAGAGTGTACACCTGCAAGATCTGCAGCCACAGTGAGTAAACCAAAGAAGCAAGTATTGATCCTAGGAAGGAGGAACCCACTGCAGGTGAGTTCTGGTATTAGAAGAAAAAACATGGGGAGACCTCTTCCTTGTTACTTGAGAATAATATGTAATCTTAAGAATGGCAACTTCCATGTGGATTTGTTTACATTACTAAACAAAATGAAAACTTTCATATTAAAGTTAAGTTCCAAGAGGGGAGACAAGAGGGCAGTGATAGTGACTTCCCTTTTCTCATTTCATCATTTAAAACAATGCAACATATCCAGAAAAAGTAAACACAGTATTTGAAAAGTAGACACAATGTATAAAAAGGTCAGTGCTAGACAGAGAGCTCTGCATTCAAAATAATTTCTGCTGTTTTAGAGAACCAAAATTCAGTTCTGAGGAGCCTCCCAGTGGCTCATAACTTTCGATAACCCCAGTTTCAGGGGAATAAGATACAATTTTCTTACTTCTTTGGCAACAGGTACATAAGTGGTGCACACACATGTATATGCAGGCAAACATTTATACACATAATAAACCAAACTTTCGAATTAAAACAAAAAGTCCCAGGGAAGGATACAATAGAAAAAATGGGAATAAGGTGGCCAGAAAGGTGAGGGTAGGAAGACAGGTTCGAAGCACATGGTATTCTCCTATGAAATATCTATATAAAGCACAGAATATATACAGTACTAGCAACAATAACGTTTATTTTTTTAAAAGAAGTAAATGATGATTATGCTCACTCAAACTCTACACAACATATTTGAGAAGCTGCAGTTTGTAGATTTATAAACAACTCTCAAAATCACCATTATTAGATTACTATGCTGATATAATGCATAAAATTTGTGTAGCGTGCATGGGCGTGCGCACACACACATATATATGATATTAAAGGTCAAAAATCATAATGAATTTTCTTATTTAGACTTATTTAGATTTGTGTGCATTAATTCATGTGTGTGTGTGTGTGTGTGTGTGTGTGTGTGTGTGTGTGGTGTGATATTTGTGGAGGCTAGGAGAGCATGTCAGATCTCAAGGAGCTGCCTGATACTGGCACTTGGAACCCATTGCTGCTTCTTTGAAGGAACATTCTCTCTCAAGTGATAAACCATCTCTCCAGCTCTCAGGACAGTTTCTTCTGATGTCTTTTCTATAGTAAAATGACTTTGGACATATGATAAATACACTTTACATTCAAGTTGCTCCAAAATTTAAATCTGTAGACCTCACATAAGGATCACATAAAAAACAGGGTTCTGGATAAATTATTAAACATTTGAATGGCATGAAGCTCCTTAATATTACTGTGCATATGCCAGCGTACAAAATTATGATAATATTATATGCTATCAGGAAATAATTTATTTAAGTCAAAGACAGTGAAGGATGAAAGAACTTTTCTTATGTGTATACATGCTGTTCACAGATTAAATTTGATTTTCAGTCTTCCCTTTCATTTTATTTGGAAAAAACTTGAAGTCCTTAGAAATCAAATGGTTAATCTTATTTTTTCACATCAAGAACTTTTAGGTAAGTAGAATTTATAGCAGTAGCAAATGAAAGTGATTCATTTTCTACAAACACATACAAAAGAAATTTGATCTTAAAAAAATAAAAAAAAAGAAATTTGATCTTGGGCAGAAATGACTGACAGGATTAAAGACAGAGTCAACAGGTTAGCGAAAGTAATTCATGTTTAGTTAAAGGCATAATTTGATCAATAAATAATTTTCTTGTTTTCTCTCTGTGCTGTTATATGAGTTTTGGTAGAATGCAATTCAAAACAGAAAGTGCCATGTAAGAGGAAATAATGAAGTTGTTTACATTTATTGGTTTACATATGCTTAACCATCCCTGAAGCTTGGGAATAATTTAAATTAGATCACAGTGGATAGTCATTTGATGCAATATGAATTTGGTTATAAATACTTTATTGGAAAAATTGTTCTTCATATTCATCAGAGAGGTTAGCCTATAATTCTTTCTTTCTTTCTTCCTTGTTCCTTTAATTTTTCTCTTCTTTCTTTCTTTGTTCCTTCATTTCTTCCTTTCTTTTCTGCTTTGCCTCATTTTGATATTATGAGGATACCAACATTGTACAAAGATTTTTAGAAGTGTTTCATCATTTTCTATTTTACAAAATAATTTGAGAAGTACAGGTGATGGCTTTTTAAAGAGATTATTAACAGATGAATCTGTTAGCATTAATCAACTACAACTAATATATATACACAAAACTCATGTAAGTTCAGGCCAGACCATATCACAGTCTGAAGAGGTTAGGTGGGTACAAAGTCCTATCAACAGTTAAGAACCTACTGGCACTACTTAGCTCTCAAGGGAAAGTGAGTCATTTTTCTTTAAAAGTGTAATGTCTCATAAGTCAAACATAATCCACAAGAAAGCCACACATACAGGATATTTCTCAATCACCATCAGAGAAGTTTCTGCTTACAGTAGATGATGACAAATACAGCAGATGAAGTTAAAAAGATAAAGGTGCTGAGAATAGGCTAAATTCAATTCAGCCCTAAATATATGTACTTCACCATTTCCTCATAAGACTTAGGGATGACTGAAGAAGAAGCGAGAGAAAGACCTTAAGAGCCAGAGTTGGTAGATATCTATTAGGAAATGGTGTCCTCTGGGCGCAGCAGGGCAGAGCACGATTGAACTCACAGAAAATGTGACAGGATGCACAAGACCTGTGCAAACTAATGCCAGAAAAAATCCTTTCATGGTCACAGAATTTGGGCGTGTTGTCCTACCAGTAATGGAGAGGTTATTGACAATTTCTACCTTCTCGAAGAGGTAGTATCCAAGACTGTAGCCCCTAATAAATCGATCAGGCTATGATGGAATGTCACACATAGAAGAATATTTGACAAGCACAATTTTTCTTTGAAGGAAAATTACAAAAAAACTGTTTGGAAGAAAAGATGGGTATGTGTGAGAAGAATTAGAGGGAGAAGGATGAATGTGATCAAAATTGAGACAACTGTGTAGAGCTAGTGAGGTGATAGACCTTAGAAAGGGCTATACTACTTAGTCTGCTTGACTGTTAAATTCTTAATTGTATCCCTATATGAATAGGTAAACGTAGTTACCGCCCCTTATTAAAGAGATCTCTTTTTACAGCAAATGAAGATCATCACCGAAAGCCACAATTGGACATAATGCAGACACCAACAAATTTTGGTGCTCCCAGAATTAACTGAAACAAATACATCAAAACTGCCATATCTATGACTAAGGGAACATCACAGAAGAGGCAGAAAGATTGTAAGAACTAGAATCAGCACCAAATCATATATATCATAACCAACAACAAAGACTACTCAAGAGGTTGTATGTTTGTGTGTGCATGTATATATATATATATATATATATATATATAAAATTAAACAAAAAGAGGCTATCAACTTGACAGTAGAAAAGGCATTAGAAAAAGACAAGGGAGGGCATCTGAAAAATGATAGAATAAGAAAACAGGAGGAATTATGTAATTCTATTTCATTTAAAACTTATTTGCAAACATGTACAAAATTCTGAAAGCACTAATAAAGTTTTTCTTACAAAAATCTTATATATCAAGCACAAATCCTGTTAGGTGATTATTAAATAAAGAGACAGCAACAAGTAGAATATATAGAAAACTAGGGTGTGTCTCAGTAGAGATGGTGGGTGATCATGATAAAAACATGCTTATAAAATTCTCAATGTAGTTAATAATTTTTAAACAAATGACAATACAATTTTAAGATCATGCTAAAGTAGACAAAATAATTGATGAAAATTCTATTACACTGGGCTAAGAATTGGAAAGTATAAATTATATCACTGTTACCCAGGAATATAAACAATGGCCTAGAAGAATCCCCGTACTGCTCAGTTAATTTCCTCAAACCTCTGTAATCCAAGAGAATGAAAACAAATATCCTCTGATTGGGATCTGCAACTGTTACAAATAGCAATTATACGGTGGTGTTGATCCACAAAGACAAAATACACTTGTGCTCCTGGAAATGCACAATTATTCAGCTCAAAACAATATTAGCATGAAACATATTCATTGTTTCTGATTTAAAAACAAAGAAAATTTTAGAATGGGTCTGATCAGCATCACACACACACACACACACCGTGACTAAGATGCAAATGCTTAAATCCGCACTTACCATTGGTTTTCCTCAGTTCCTCCACAAGGCACTGTGCTTCCTCTTGAACGCGGTCCTCAAGGTTCCGTTTGCCCATGCCCAAATTCCTCAGGGTTGTGAGAGTGAAGCGCCTTGTCTCTTTCCATCTGTTTCCATTGCTCAAAACAATGCCTAAAGAAATGGAGAAACAAGGTTTCTCCCTACTGCTTGCACTGGATTCCTGAAATCCATTCTCTTTAGAGGGATACCGTGCTCAGCCTACATATAGTGGAGAGGGCCTTGATCCTGCCTCAAAGCAATGTGCTAGACTTTGTGGACTCCCCATGGGAAGCCTTACATTCTCTGAGGAGTGGATGGGGGTGTGGTGGAGGGGAAGTTGGAAGGAGTAGGAGGAAGGGAGGAAGTGGGAACTGTGATTGGTATGTACAATGAGAAAAGATAGTTTTTATAAAAAATAAAATTTCAGAAATAAATGGTAAAGCAGTAGAAAAATATTCTAGGAATAAAAAAGAAAACTGATGGGTGGAAACCACAGAGAGGTCCAACCTGTACCTAAGGAAGAGTTCCCACCCCTCCTTTAAGTCTTCTCTTTCACCAGAAACACTGAAGCCTTAATATGAACATGTATAATTACTTACCAAGGCCTTTATTAATTCTTTCACCCATTGGAAAGCTACCTCTTCCAGCAAACTCCTCCCCATGATCAACCAGAGCCTCCTTCACTGCTTCATACCCATGTAACACCACAGTGGGCTGCATGCCCAAGTACAGGGTGTAAACAGGGCCATAGACTTTTGAGAACTGAAAATAGGAGAGAAAAATGTAAATACTAGCAATAAATCATTTTAATCTCCATGGAGTCAACCCCTCATTCACACTGATAATATCACTCACTCTATTTTAATAATTTTATGCAGGAAAAGCTTAATTTTAAATAGTTGTGAAGAGTATATCATATCAGGGTGAATATAAGTTACTGATCACCTTCAGTAAACCATATAATGGTTCAAGACTCAGGTAGTTCTCATACAAAGATTACAATGAATTTTCACAGTGAAACATTCAGCAGGGTGCTGACCACCAGAACTCCATATAGGAAATATACATGCCTGCTGACTGCCCCTCTGTCTCAGCGCCTGCCCACCCTAACCACCATCAAACCTCCCATCTTTCCCACCATGTCCCAGTTCCCCCAACTCAGGCAGAAACACCCTGTTTGAACAGAGGCCAATCCACTCTGACCCACATAAGTCCAGCCCACAGGTGTGGAGGCTCTTTCCAAAACCACTGCAACTGTAGTCAGAAGATCAGAGAAGAAACAGAAACCGAGTAACATACACACATACTACTACATTTATAGATTTAATGCTACACATCAGGTATCTGATGCCATATTTACAGGTTTAGAAAAAGAGCAGAGGACATCATATGATACCTAAAAAGACCAAGAATAGTCAAGGCCCTCCTAAGGAGTAAAAATGCTGTTTGAGATATAACAATAACTGATACCAAATTATATTGTAGAATTCTGTGATAGAAACTGTCTGGTACTCACAAAAATAGACAAGTGGTCCAATGGAATAAACAAAATGATGCAGCAATAAAGCATCAATGTAAAGGCCCACTTACTTTCGAAATGCAAATTGTAAGTCACCACAGTTGATTCTATTGAGGAACCAGACTTGGTATAATGCTACTACAAACACAGAGAGTGGGCACCATGGGAGCTGCACCATAGGCATGCAATATTTCCTGGAAAAAAGTTCCTTCTCTGGCAGGATACAAACATCACCAAATATGTTGAAATCTTGGCTTCTCTGTTGCATTTCTTGTGTTATTCCTTGTCGGTTGGTATTTAGTTAAAATAGGCATCAGTTACTTTGTTAGAGTCCAACATCAAATAGATAACCCTAATAAATGTTTTTCTAAAATTCTATTATATCATTATTATTAATGACTTATTGAATAAATCATTACTCACTATTGATCTTCAACCAAATATAATGGAAAAGGTTTGGGGTTTTTTTGTTGTGTTGTGATAAGAAATAGTCACAAATTTTGCAATTTTGTGGAATTTTTTGTTTTATAAAATGCAAAATAAATGTCCTTTCACCTTAAACCCCACTCATTACTGAATTCCCGACAATGGCCAGCTATAAGAGTCATAGGGTACAGAATACTTTGAAAAAGTTTTGACTTTGTGACTATTTATTACTAAATTGCCTCTGATACTAGATTTTCATCTAAAGCATCTGTCAGTTTATCTTCTTTCTAAGTTACTGGTGGAGCACAAAGAATACTTACATTGGTCAAGCACTGGCTGATGTTCTTCACATCTATTTGGAAGAAATTACCAAAAACTGGGAGAGGAGTGGGGCCAGGAGGGAGCTTCGCTCTCTCAGAGCTCTGTCTCCATAGTGAGAGGAGAAGCAGACAGCAGAGGCTGAGCACCAGGACCACAACTGCATCCATGGAGATTCTTCTGCCTGACACAGCTGTGCTCAGCCAGCATGGAGCTTTTGTAATTCTACCTGCTGAATCAACATGTCCTTCTTTGGAACATCACTCACTGGTCAATCAGATAATCTTTAATCTCTCAAGTAGACTTTGTCCTTCTGATAGAAATAAAAATAAAGTGTTCATTACCCTTTCCCCTCTTTACAGGGTATCCAGTTGAATTTCTGGTTTAACAAAACAGATTGGTGTCCAAATAGTGATAATAAAAATAAACAAATATTTGTAATGAGCAACTATTTCTGAGAAGCAATAGATTAATTTTGAGATGTAAGAAAAACAACTCAACATTTATATTCTCAGGTTAGTGACCAGGTAGGAATTTAAGATTATGGATAGTTTATATGTGATATGAAATATATTTATTTGTCAACATAGTCTTACTGTGCAGCTTAAGTTGACCTCAAATTGACATTTATTTTGCTATATTCTTTCCAATATATCTGTGCACCTCCGTGGTCATGTGTATTTAAAATATTTCTTGCCTATATTAAACAGTTGGACATATTCTGTTAAGCAATGTAAGTCTTATAGCTCCTTATTTCACTCTTTGGTCACTTATAAAACTAAGATAACAAAACATAGCTATTAGTCATACATCTCCAATCAGAAAATATATGTTAAGTTTATCTGAAGAAAGTTGTTTGTGTTTCAGTGTTGTGTAGTTCAACCATGGAAGATCTTTTTTCCCTAAAGCTAATGGGAAATAAAGAACTGCCAGTGTCTCACAGCTCAGAGTTGGAAGAATTTAGAAATTAAACCAACTATCTAGTGGACTTACTCCGCTGGCTTTACAATAGTTTCCTTAGGAAAGGTATGAGAAGTCTCTTCATACCAACAATGCAGATGTAAAACTATGTAAGCAGAATAGTCTCTAGACAGTAAAAATATTTGATATGACTTAAAATACCCCAAACAGCACCATCAATTGGGTGCCAAGTATTCAAGTATTCAGCTGTGAGCCTAAGGGGCATTTCTAACTTAAACCACACTTCTTGTATTTTGCTCCCTTCTATACACAAATCACTCAGTTTAATTATATTCATCATAATTTCTTTTCTGTGGACTATGGCAATATACTGATCATAATCACTAGCATTCACAGTAAGCATGAATCTAGTTAATTATTGTGTCATCATTGTTTTTACATAGAAGTCAGAAAAGTTTGATCAAGGTTTGTAATCTTGCTCAAAGATTAAAAATAGATTGAAATATTAAAGATTAAAAATACAAAGGGAGCTATTATAAACTTCAATAACCCACATTCATGGATATGCTCATTATTTTCAATGAAATAAGCAGTAATTAGTTGCCCAAATCATATTGCTCTAAAATCTCAAAAAATAGATTTGAATAAAACAGTCTTATTAGAGTTCTTTTCATGCCCAGAGTGACACTTGTTCTGGCACATTTGTAAGTCAGCATGATGCTTGGACCAATTTTTTCTTTTATTGAATACAAGAATGAAAAAAACACTTAAAGATAGATGGGACTCTATGCTCAACAGATCTATATTTTTATTTACATTTTAAATAAAGAGATATTGATGATGCATGAAGTATAACCAATTATTATAACTCAAGCAAAAATGAACTGACTCTTGGGAAAACATTTTATTGACCCTTCATTACATTTTGTTTGTTAGCTTGTTTATGTTTTCACCCACATCATGTAGCAAGATTAATAAAAACCCGGGCACATAAATTGGGGTTCAACGTGAAGATGAGAAAAACAAAACAAGCAGCCATGGATCTTACCTCTTCCTCAGTCTGAAATGGTGTTCCTGCCTTCAGGAATCTCAGAATCAGACTCTGTCTGAGAGCTGTCTCCTCCTGTCTTCTACTTCTTTCTAGCGCTGAGATTATTGTGTACAAAACTACTGCCAGATTTCTATAGCAAACTAGTGTGACTACTGGGATTAATGGTATGAGTCACCACTTCTAGGTCTATAAGGCTGACAATTGGAGATGTTTTACTCTCTGATCTTCAGTCAAGCTTTATCTATCAAAATCCAAATGAAATATCACTACAACATCACATAATTTTTAAAAATATTTTGGAACTTTTATGGAAAATTTCCTAGTGCATATTCATCACACAACTGAATAGATTTTATAATGTCATTTTTCTTCAAGTATATCATGACTGTGACATTATAAGCACAAGTTCTTTACCATGTTGTTTCCTTCTCATTCTAACTCCTAGTCATCTTTCTCTTCTGAAACAGTCTCTCTTTCATGTCTGAAAAAATAGTTCTCACTATAAAAATATTTCTCACAAAGAAATAAAAAGAAATAGTTTATTATGGAGCAAAGTATGATGGACCATGGCTAAGAAATCTAGAATAATGTTGCCCAATATCCTGTTCCACATGGGAACAATTTCAAAGAAAACCAAAAATAGAGACCTTTGTCAAATTTACCAATGGAAGCATTAGGTAAAGTATTTATAAAATATGGAGAAAACTCAGGTACAGGCCTCAGACGCCTTCGAAAGTTCTTAGTATTTGGTTGATGGAAGCCAGCAAAATGTATATAGATATAGATATATGAATATATATAATATATATTAAAAGTCAGGAATGTATATGTGTGTGTGTGTGTGTATTCAAAGTTTACCTCATGATCACATACAGATTTGGGAGGAATATTGCTGCAAAGGAAGCAGAGATGGCCTCCAGTCATTTAGTTCTAGACTTGTAGCATTCTAGCCTCTTCACCACATATTCTTATATTTTTCTTAAAACATAAAAACATTTATTAAACAAACCTGGACTCAATATTATTATTTTATCAATTAGACAGCAGAAAATTTTTTGCTAGGGCAAATGTATGGAGATATAAATAAAACTCACAGTGATTATTTTAATTATGCAACTGGATTAGAAAATAAGAAAAGACAACCTGGCTTTCTCAATCCTCATGATAATTTCAAATGAGCCAGCAGGTGCTCAGCAACGGGGACGGGGCATCTACATAGTGTATATGGCTCACGTGAACACAGGAAGTCTTATAGTGAGCTCCCCCACTCTAAGAAGAACTAAGATCACCAGAGGGGTTTGAGCCTGACCTCTGAGGACCAGGAGGACCACAAAGTCTCCAGCTCACTTCCCCTAAGCCACACAGGTAATGACATATATTACATGACCAACCCGAGCAACCTACCCTCCACTCTAAAATGACAGTGTGTAAAGATTTGCAAAGCTGTGAGGTTTGCAAGGCAGATTAGATGGAAGCATGACAGTTCAGCCTTCAGGTTTACCTCCTCTTTCAAGGAGTAACATCCATAAGCAAAATCCTCTAGAACAATACGTTTTTGACATGGTGGGATCTGACAACTAAAATAAAGAAAATAGTTGTATTGCCAGTATCTTAAGTATCTACCTTGATTTAACACTTATAAAAATTTGAATTCAACATTTTAAAAATGAAAAGAAGAGGTAAGAGTAGAAGGAATGCAGAGACTTGTTCAAATATTTCATAGGCATGTTCTGAAATCAGTGTGTTCTCGAGTTTGTAATTAATATTTTTATCAATTTAAGAATTTAAGAATTTTTAACATTTTATGAATCTGTGCTACTCTAGTTGACTGTTCTTGTGACTTATTCAGACAACTTTTCAAAAAGTAAAGAATAATGTTCTCCAGTTCTCAATTCGCACAGACACAATATTCAATTAGGTGTTCTTAGACCAAGTTCAAGAACTAAGAAAGCCAAGTGAGAATCTATAATGCCCAACCTAGGTAAAATAGAAAGAAAAGTTATACTGAAGAATTTAGGAATCAAGGCATGTGCCTGTCGCATCTACTTCCCTAGTTTACCCGGGAGCGGTGGATACATTTGGAAGGGAAAAGTCATTGCCTTGGACTCTAAACCTGGACTGAACCAGTTGTGATGACACTTCACTGCCCCATTCCCTGTGTGTATCTGCGTATTGACCTTCTGGAACAACATGAACTTTCACCACCACCCTCCCAACTCCCTGTGACCTGAAGAGAGATAAATCTGCACCTGCTGGTTGGAGCTAGCAGAGAATGTTGCACTGGTTTCACTGTTTGCTGCAATTCAGTGAGATATGACAGGCAGGGACTGATATCCCTGTGCTAAGATCAGAGCTTACAGATGGAGCCTCTTGAACTGCCTTAGACTCATGAGGGAACCTGTGCAGTCATAGGACAGACATATCTTTTTTTTTTCATTTTATTTTATTTATTTATTTTTCTCCATTAACATATTAATTGGGTGTGGGGCAATAGAACTATTCTTAGCACAATTATGGGTGTGGGGTTCCCTGCAGATTCCCCAGAGTGATGGTTCCTGTAATTATTTTTAGGGGGAAACGGCTCCCAACAGATCCCCCTTTCTCTTATATAAAGGCAGGAGTTATTACATGGAGAGCACCAGTCAGAGTCAACCATGGTGTCAGATCTAAAGGAGAAGGGACTGAGATAAGGAGAGACCCTCGTCTTGAGTGGTGAAGCAATTTACCTCTCCTGGGAACAGAGGGGTGCCTGATGATTCTTAGGTCCAGTGGGGACCAGGCCTTTTTTCTTTCCTCCTTACCCGTCCTAGGGTTCCCAGGGCCCTGTCTTGGGTTTGGGGATTATCCACCCATAAGTCGGCCGTCCTTGGAGCTCCTCAAATAAAAGGCATCTAGCAGGATTAAAGTAAACAGATCACAGGGCACCCTGTCTTAGGCCATGTGGAGAGCGCCCTCATACCTGTACCATGCCATGTTGAGCCGGTTTCTACAACCTCTGTATGGTGTGCTATTCAGGCGAGGATCCACACTAACTCCCATCATTGGGCCCCTGCGTCTATCATTAATGAAAAGACTGTGAGGAGCTCCTCAAACAAAAGATATAATGATATAATTTTGGCACCAATAACTCCATCTCCAGACAAGAAGAAGGGGCTTTTTCCCAACCCAGTATTCACCTTTTAGTCTGGCCTATGGTATGTCCTCCTTCCTAAGTGCCTACCCCACATAAAGTTATGTGTGCTGCCTGCCAAAAATTAGGGCAGTGTAAAAGGGATCAAAATCTAAAATTTTTAACATATGCATTAAAACCAAACACTTTACAGCATGTGTCAAACTTTTCCCAACATCTATAAGCAGTTACAAATATCATTAGATCAATTTCAGTAGGAGTACAATGACATACATTGTTGTTATCAAATACCACCAGTTCCAGTCTCTGAGCAACAGTGACAGGAACCCCCAATTTTCCCCCTTCTTAAGTGAAGAGAGGTTAATATTTTAATTAAAATAAGTTCTGTGTCCCAAAGTTTAAAGCAGTCTGATGTTTAGTCTGCAACTCAGCTCCAAGGCAGACCAGAGTTCAAGCTGCAGGAGCAGTTTAGCATTTGTGCTCCAGGACAGGTGGGGGAATCTGAGTCAGGCGAGCTGGATTCAGCTGCATGAAGCACATCCTGGCACTTATGTCAGCCAGGTCTCCCTGGACTCTGGAGGCAGGATGACACCCTGCAGAGTGATGTAGCTGGTTTTGTCAGCAGGCATAGATCTTACTACAAAAGCCTGTGTGGCACAAAACTGGAAAATGTAAAAGAAATGGACACTTTTTAGATAAATACCATATACCAAAGCTAAATCAGGACCAGGTGAACAATCTAAATAGACCTGTGAGTCGCGAAGAATTAGAAGCTGTTATCAAAAACCTCCCTACCAAAAAAAGCCCAGGATCAGATGGTTTCAATGCGGAATTCTACCAGAACTTCCAAGAAGACCTAATACCTATACTCCTTAATGTATTTCACAATATAGAAACAGAAGAGTCATTGCCAAATTCCTTTTATGAAGCTACAGTCACTCTGATACCAAAACCACACAAAGACTCAACCAAGAAAGAGAATTACAGGCCAATCTCACTCATGAACATCGACGCAAAAATCCTCAACAAAATAAGGACAGACATACCTTACATCACTGGCTGTAGCTTGTTGTTTTGCTCTTTGGGCTCTTTTGTGGGGGCGCCACCCAGCTCCTAAATAAATCAGAAGGAGCCTTATAATTAGGTATAAATGTCCAGGTTTAGCTTGTCATGTTTCCTACCAGCTTTTCTTAACTTATATTATCCTGTTTACCTTTTGCCTCTTGGATTTCCCTGTTCTCTTTCTTCTTTAAATCTTACTTTCACTCTTACACTAAGAATTGTTGTGTAGCTGGGTGGATGCCCCCTGATGTCCTTCTCCATCTCTCACTCCTTCCTTTCTCCAAGATTTCTCCTTCTATATAATCTCTCTTCCTGACAGTTCTGCCTATCCTTTCTCCTGTCTCGCTATTGGCCATATATAAGTATAGTTTCCTGGGTGCTTATGCCAGTGAAGGGCAGGACCAGTTAGTTCTCCCTAGTGGTACAGCCAATGAGGACCAGGTCTAACTCTGTACAGCTTTATCATTTAGCCTTCTGTGGTGTTCGGAGCCACAGACATCAACACAGATCACAGCTGCAACTGGTCCAACAATCAAGAATGCTTGTTATTAGGAGCATACCAAAGGGAAATTACTGAATTGGTATATAGTAATAATTTATATTTTCTGGTGATGTCATGTTAATAACTCAGTTTTAGATAAACATTAGCACTTGTGATGGCCAGTACAGATGACAAACATTGTGGGTAGCCGTAGCATCTGCACAGTGACATGTGAAACACTTCACAATTGAGGCTGTGTATTCCTTAGACCTTGAGGGAATGAAAAATGGCGAAGGGTACAAGAAGGCATTCATGAGGGGCAGAAGGTAGACGATTCCCCAGAGGAAGGTTTAGGTGATAGGGCAATGAGAACAAGGTACTTTCTTTCTCTTCAGGGAGCATTAGAAGAAAGCTGATCTGAAGGTGGCAAGGAAGAACACAGGCCCTACAATCTGTGATTTCTTAACTGTCCTGATAGAGACTTGTCGGCAGAGGGTTTTTGTGACAGTTTTACCCTTAGCAGGTAAGCAGCTGTTCTGTAGTCTCTCTGTGCATTATTCACATCATCTTTATCTTCTCCTTTTTCTTCATCATCCTCACCTCAATCAGTCTCCTGGAAATACATACCAGCTCCTTAATGTTTTTCTCCTTGGAAAATTTGGCATCAATAGCCCAGAAGGCATCATCTAAAACCATCGTAGCTTCCTTCCTTGAGGGTCTAATATTCATTGGTTCTATCAGGAAGAGATTTGGCACAGTGCAACTTTTTACCCCCTCCCATGCCTATCATAAACACAAAATACAGCTGTCCTGATACCCAAATCAGGAATATATTTGTGAGCATCCTCCACAGAGATACCAGACTTACATGGCAGAGTAGACATATGTCAGTCAGAATATAAGATAGCAACCCTGTTCCTAAAGCACTTCACGTTTTGGCCGGGAAAGGTAGACCCCCTTAGCAGTACCTGGCTAATTGCCTCAAGGCCAGTCAAGAGACTTACTGGGAAAAGAACAGAATGAGGGATAAACATTTTTAGGCTATTCACACCATGGATTCTTTCCTCCTCCATCTGTGACAGACAGTTTTGTTACATACTTACTCTAGATTGGCACCTGTGCCCTTTTAAGATTTGGAATGCATTGCTCTAAGCTCTTCTGGCTTTCAACATTTCTATTGAGAAACCAACCACTATTTTGATGGGTTTTCTTTCATATATGATATGTGTTTTTCTCTAATACCTTTCAATGTTCTA
Source organism: Microtus agrestis (assembly GCA_902806775.1). Lineage (NCBI taxonomy): Eukaryota > Metazoa > Chordata > Mammalia > Rodentia > Cricetidae > Microtus > Microtus agrestis. Next base: position 11,692 of record CADCXT010005144.1, on the reverse strand, counting down.
TATACTTAGTTTTCCAATAATGAGATGCTGTGAGAAGTTTCTTTTCTGATTTTTTCTTTTTGGGTGTTGTGCGTGCTTCTTGTATTATTGGGGAAGTTTTCTATGTTTTTTTTTTCTGTCTTGTGTCAACATGTCTTTCTTTTTTCCTTTTTTCTTTTTTTTAATTTATTTATTTTTTATTTATTTATTTTATTTTTCTCCATTAACAGCTTCAACTGGGTGTGGGGCAACAGAACCATTCCCAGTACAACCATGGGTGTGGGGTTCCCCACAGTCTCCCCAGGGCGACGGTTCCCGCAATGATCTCTAGGGGGAAACAGCTCCCAACAGATCCCTTCCCCCCTCCCATACAAAGGCAGGCAGCTATCACGTGGAGAGCACCAGTCAGAGTCAACCATGGTGTCAGAGCAAAGGAGAAGGGACTGAGACAAGGAGAGACCCTCCTCTCGAGTGGTGAAGCAATCCATCTCTCCTGGGAACAGAGGGGTGCCCGATGACTCCTAGGTCGAGTGGGGACCAGGCCTTTTAATTTATTTATTTATTTATTAAAGATTTCTGTCTCTTCCCGGCCACCGCCTCCCATTTCCCTCCCCCTCCCCCAGTCAAGTCCCCCTCCCTCTCAGCCCTAAGAGCGATCAGGGTTCCCTGCCCTGTGGGAAGTCCAAGGACCACCCACCTCCATCCAGGTCTAGTAAGGTGAGCATCCAAACTGCCTAGGCTCCCACAAAGCCAGTACATGCAGTAGGATCAAAAACCCAATGCCATTGATCTTGAGTTCTCAGTAGTCCACATTGTCCACTATGTTCTATCCCAGGCTTTTTCAGACCCAGGCCAAAAAAAAAAAAAAAAAGAGGAACATGGGATGTACTCACTCATATTAGGTTTCTAGCCATAAACAAAGGACATTGAGCCTATAATTAGTGATCCTAGAGAAGCTAAATAAGGAGAACCCACAGAAAAACATATAGGGATCCTCCTGAATATTAACCTTCATCAGGGAACGAAAGGAGACAGAGACAGAGACCCACATTGGAGCATCGGACAGAAATCTCAAGGTCCATATCAGGAGCAGAAGGAGGGAGAGCATGAGCAAGGAACTCAGGACCGCGAGGAGTTTTCTATGTTTTTATTGGAGATCTGATGTATACTACTGATCTATGAATATTCTCCCTAATCTATTCCTATAACTCAAAAATCTAATCTCACATTCCCTACATATCATTTTATGCTTTTTTATTTTTTCATATTCTTTTCTCGTTTTGTCTAATCCTTTTCTGTATTCTTCTGTCCTGGCATTCTATTTTCTGATTTATTAATGATCCTGTCAGGTTTTCCCTTGAGTTTTCTACTTGGTTATTGTGCTTTCCAGTTCCATATTATTTCATCTTGATTCCTCTTCAGTATTTCCATCTCGTAATTGAATTATATTTTAATTATATTTTCAACTCCTGTTGATCATTTTTGGTTTTTCATGAAAACCACTCAGGTATAGATTATATTTTTAACTCCTTCTCTTTAAGTACATGAGCTTCTTCTTTGTGTCTCTTTTTAAACTTGAATTTTTGTTGATATATATTATGCATATAAACTTACTACCAGAAGAGGACATCAGATCCCATTATGAATGGTTATAACTACAATGTAGGCACTGAGAATGGAACACAGGACCTCTAGATGACCAAGTATTCAATGCTCCTAACCACTGAATCAACTACTCATTCCATCCTTGATTTTTTTAAAATGAATGAGATTTCTTTTAAATCCTTTTTCCTGAGGTTCATCTTAGGTAATTCTCAGAGGATAAAGTTCTATAGGACTGGTGACTTTTCTAGGGGATATACTGCCTTTATCTTTCATATTGTTTCTATTTTTGCAACAATAATCTGTGCATATTGACTTCTTTAGTTCTATCTGAAGTAGACAGAGAAGATTGGGATTGAATACAGAAAGTGTGGGGTAGGTTGAGTCTAAAGACTGAATATGGCTGGAATGGAATGAGTGCAGATGGTGGATAAGTGGAGATTGGCCGATATGAAGGAAACGTGTCCTGGTTCACATTTGGTGGTAAGGAGAATATCTAAGGCTGTGGTAGGTGTATGGAAAGGATTATCAGGCTGAATTACTCTAATAAGGTCTGCAGGGTATGATTGAACATTGAGGTTGAAAGGTGGCTCAAGGAACCTGTAGGCTGAAGCAGCTCTGTGTGTCTTGGTCAGTGCATGGAAGTTTGGATTCAGACATAAGGAGTGGCTAAATCAAGGTACTGGGTTTCAGAAATGTACAAACATGCCAAGTCTTCATATGGAAGCTGGAGATCTGAACTCAGATCTTCATTCTTGGGGCATAAGTGCTTTCACCTGCTGAACTTTCATCTAGTTCAGTAAAAATAAATCAAAGAATTCATAAGAGTTAGGAATATAGTGTTATAAGAAAATGTGTAAGTTAACCAGAGACACATAATTTGTATGATGAAATTTATGATTTGACATGTATATACATGTGATATAAAAGGATTAAAAATTGTAAACAATGTGAAAGCAATGCAGAAAAATAGTAGAGGCACACAAAGTATTCAGTAGGATTCTCTTCAATTAAAGGAAATATGTTATGAGCTGAAGAGTCTCACTACAAGTACATGAAGAATTTTACAGTAAATTTTTTTATTTATTTTTTTTTTCCATTAACAGCTTTAATTGGGTGTGGGGCGATAGAACTATTCTGAGCAAAATTATGGGTGTGGGGTTCCCTGCAGGCTCCCCAGGGTGATGGTTCCTGTAATGATTTTTAGGGGGAAACGGCTCCCAACAGATCCCCCTTTCTCTTATATAAAGGCAGGTAGTTATTACGTGGAGAGCACCAGTCAGAGTCAACCATGGTGACAGATCTAAAGGAGAAGGGACTGAGATAAGGAGAGACTCTCCACTCGAGTGGTGAAGCAATTTACCTCTCCTGGGAACAGAGGGGTGCCTGATGATTCTTAGGTCGAGTGGGGACCAGGCCTTTTTACTTTCCCCCTTACCCGTCCTTGGCTTCCCATGGCCCTGTCTTAGGTAGGGGGATTATCCTGCCATAAGACGCCCGTCCTTGGAGCTCCTCAAATAAAAGGCATCTAGCAGGATTAAAGTAAACAGATCACAGGGCACCCTGTCTTACAATAAATTTTTGTTACAAAAGAGTGAGAAAAGATATTTTAGGATATCAAGGGGAATACCATAATTCAAATGAAGGGCATAGAAACAGTACGTAATCTAATTCCCCAAAAGCAACATGGCACTTTATAATACATTTAAAAATTCCTAAAGAATACCAAATATTTATAATCTAGAAGTGTATGCCCAGTTACATAAGGGCCAGGATGTGCTTCATGTAGCTGAATCCAGCTCGCCTCACCCAGGTTCCCCCACCTGTCCTGGAGCACAAATGCTAAACTGCTTCTGCAGCTTGAACTCTGGTCTGCTTTGGAGCTGAGTTGCAGACTAAACATCAGACTGCTTTAAACTTTGGGACACAGAACTCATTTTAATCAAAATATTAACCTCTCTTCACTTAAGAAGGGGGAAAATTGGGGGTTCCTGTCACTGTTGCTCAGAGACTGGAACTGGTGGTATTTGATAACAACAATGTATGTCATTGTACTCCTACTGAAATTGAACTAATGATATCTGTAACTGCTTATAGATGTTGGGAAAAGTTTGACACATGCTGTAAAGTGTTTGGTTTTAATGCATATGTTAAAAATTTTAGATTTTGATCCCTTTTACACTGCCCTAATTTTTGGCAGGCAGCACACGTAACTTTATGTGGGGTAGGCACTTAGGAAGGAGGACATACCATAGGCCAGACTAAAAGGTGAATACTGGGTTGGGAAAAAGCCCCTTCTTCTTGTCTGGAGGTGGAGTTATTGGTGCCAAAATTATATCATTATATCTTTTGTTTGAGGAGCTCCTCACAGTCTTTTCATTAATGATAGACGCAGGGGCACAATGACGGGAGTTAGTGTGGATCCTCGCCTGAATAGCACACCATACAGAGGTTGTAGAAACCGGCTCAACATGGCATGGTACAGGTATGAGGGCGCTCTCCACATGGCCTAAGACAGGGTGCCCTGTGATCTGTTTACTTTAATCCTGCTAGATGCCTTTTATTTGAGGAGCTCCAAGGACAGCCAACTTATGGCAGGATAATCCCCCTACCTAAGACAGGCCCCTGGGAACCCTAGGATGGGTAAGGGGGAAAGAAAAAAGGCCTGGTCCCCACTCGACCTAAGAATCATCAGGCACCCCTCTGTTCCCAGGAGAGGTAAATTGCTTCTCCACTTGAGAGGAGGGTCTCTCCTTATCTCAGTCCCTTCTCCTTTAGATCTGACACCATGGTTGACTCTGACTGGGGCTCTCCACGTAATAACTACCTGCCTTTATATAAGAGGAAGGGGGATCTGTTGGGAGCTGTTTCCCCCTAAAAATCATTACAGGAACCATCACCCTGGCGAGTCTGCAGGAAACCCCACACCCATAATTGTGCTAAGAATAGTTCTGTTGCCCCACACCCAATTAAAGCTGTTAATGGAGAAAAAATAAATAAATAAATAAAAAGAAAGAAACAATAAAAGCAATGTCAAGAAAATTAGCTTTTTAAATGCTCAGGTGACACACAATTAATAAAAACTCAGAGACAGATATTGTAATTCAACCTGAAGACCAGAAAAGCAAAGCAGTCAGCTACTGGCTCTAACCTTGACTTCAGTCCAAAAATGGTGAACCTGCCTACAGGAAACCTCAGAATGAGACTGAGACTGAGAGCTGTCTCCTTCCATTTTACAATTCTCTCTACTTCTGTGATTCAGGGTGTACACTAGCAGCACCTGGTTTCTAAGGAAATCTAGTATGGCTACTAGAATTAAATGTGTGTGTCAGTGTGGTTACAGGAACTGAAGGTGTATGTAAGTCATTGCTGTCTGGTCTTTAAGTGTGGCCAGTTTGGCTGTTTTATTTTTTATGAACATCATACAAGCTTTATTTGTTAAAATAAAAATGGAATGCCACTACACTCAGGTTTCTTAAGAAGCAGAAGCAGAAGTTGATAGACAGACATAGAAAGGAGAGACAAAATGCATACGTATATGAGAGGGGGGATGATAGAGAAACATAAAGATAATAAATGAATCAGAATTAATTTATTAAAGCAATTGGTACACATGGTCTTATTACTGATAATTTCCTATGTAATCTAACTGCAACACAAATACTCAGGAAAACAGGTGGCAAGTCTGAATGCAGGTATAAAGGCCTGAGAATAGTGGAGTAAAGTGTTCGGCATATCTTTACTAGGAAAATACATAAACGTAAAAATATTAGTACTTTGACCCACTTTAACCAAAGGTCACATTTTGTACCACAACAATCTGTATTATAGATCAAATAGCATTGTGAATGAGTGCTTGTGCACTAAATGTATGTGCAGACATAAATCTGCAGTAGAACCCAAGGTAGGAATTAGCAATTCCAGACAAAGTGACTTCGCTAAGATTAAGTTAGAGAAGAGATAATCAGTAATGACACTTCTCATTAGATTACTTGTAATGCAGTAGGAAGGGAATAATTCATCTAGAAATTTGACTCCTCCTGGGACTATTATTTTTTTTGAGAAGAGAAGTGATGCATATGGAGCTCATGGTTACCAATAGAGAAACAAAACGCATGCTCAGTTCTAATCTAAGAACATCAAGGCAAAAGTGTGTTTAAAATTTTATCTTTTTGACACTATCAGCAAAGCAAGGCATGACCTGACCCTGCAATTGCACCCCTTCCAGTGACTTATCCTCTAACTGGAGCTACTCATGGACACTGGTTATTTGTTTCAAATACAAATACTTCCAGTGAGTCTAAGTGATGTTCAGAAAAAGAGCCCTGTACTATCTTCCTCTTCATACTCTGTATTTCTTGTATGTATTTGGTTAAGTGGAAGTGTGCATAATCAAATGTCTATATGTAAAAGAATGTCTATACATGTACACATACATATGTGGATGTCTGAAGTGAACCTTGTGTGTTGTTTCTCGGGAGCTGACAAGTTTGTTTTCAGAGACAGGGCATAACACTTGGGAACAAGGCTCACTAATTAGGCTGGATTGGATGTCTAGCAAGCTCCCAGGATCTCTTGTTCTGTTTACCCTGTGTTGGTACAACAAGAACATACCACCATGTCGTCAGGATTAATGGGCAAGCACTTCAGTGAATGAAAAATCTCTCTAGCACTCACTCTTACATTCTCTATGCTTCATGATATGTGGACCATCATGATGTGTTGGGAACTTTATTTTATATCAATTCTTACCTAAACTGTAAGCAAGTCTAAGAATAGGTGCACAAATCAAACTTATTTATTACTGAAAACATACAGAAGAAAATGACCATGGATTCTCTTACTACATTATTTGCAGTGAAGTTATATTTTATTTAAAGACCAGATACACATTAGCAAAAGGAATAATAACACAGTTGCAGAGAATAGAATATAGCAATATATTTCTACTGTCATTCCACAAGTTGCAAAATAGTTAACAGGTGTTTCCTGGATCATGACAGAATGGGAAAACATGTAGGAGGAAGGACATCTTGTCCCAAATCGGGAAGGAGGTGAATGAATGTCTAGAGGAGAATTACAGAAAACAATACAGCTTGGGCTAGGCAATCTGCTCTTCTTTAGACAGGAATAAAGCAAAGCTGGAATTGGGGTGGCACAGAGGCAAATCCATTGACCACTGGAGTAGTATCAATATCCTTAGTATTAACTAGCGATTTCAGCTTAAAGTTCTGTAAAATGGTGGTGAGAAATAGAAACAGCTCCATTCGTGCCAGGCCCTCTCCTGCACAAATCCGTTTTCCTAGGGGAAATAAAATCAAAGATTACTATTCTCATTTGCAAATTTGAGAATCACTGCATTTGTAACTGAGACTATGAATGTAGCTAAAGGAAGAATACAAACACCCTATACTCTAACTTTCTGAATTTTTAACAGTGGATTAACAATTAAAGCCTCACTTTCATAACCTGACAAAGAAGAAATCTCTTTAACAAGACACGCATAAACACTGAAAGTCATACTCCTGATCTTTGGCCATTAGGGGGCCACTATGTAAGTCTCGACAGATCCTCATGTCCCTGCATCTACGGATATGAATTTCTATTACCTGTTGAAAATGGCACGAAGTAGTCACTTTTCTTAAAGTTTCCATTCTTATCTAGAAAGTGGCCAGGGTCAAATAGCTCTGGGTTAGGGAATTCCTTGCTGTCATTCAGCACTGATGTCAGTGATGTTATTACCGTTGTTCCCTACAACAACACACAAAAACAAATAAATTAAACACAAATCATAGAGCTAAGACAAATCAGGAAAATATCCGGGTTCACCTTCTGCTCCATAGTTGGGATGAAGTACAAAGAACAGTAGGGACATTTCAACAGGCAGAGCAGGAAGCAGCAGGGAGGAAGTCAGTCACAGTGTTGTAGCTGATGTGACTTCAATGACGTTCACAGGAGTACTTGGACCTAAACTTCTGAGTCTCTTCTCCCTTTCCTTTAGATTGAACTCATGCCTCTCTGAACACCGACTGGTCCAATTCATCACATATGTCTACATACCCTTCATGTGAATCAGGTTATAAGTAGAAAAATTCATTGAGTGTTTTGAACAAAATAGGAGACCATTCATTAATTACAAAAAGGAAGATTTAGAAAGACAAAGACCACTCGTTTTCTCTCACTTATAGAATCTTTGTATGTTATTATAAGAAAGAAGATGCAATGCCATGTGCAGAAATAGATGAGTTCAGTCTTGTTATAATCTGTCTATTTGAATTTAAAAACATAAATATAGAAATGCACATATATGCATAAATATATATATGGTGTGTGTCAGAAATGCTAGATGAAGACTATTTGGGAGAAAAAAGGGAAATGGGATGGGGAGAAGAGGGAGACAATAAAATAAAACAAAGTATGATGAAGGTAAGATAATCTGGTTACATCTAAATCAATAAAACTACTTAAAGACACATAGAAATTGCTGGGAGCTGGTGCAGGCAAGTTCTCTTTAACTAGTACACAAACTAACTCATATCATTTCAATGTTTTTAGAAATGTGGACTAAAAATCTGTGTCAAGGCTGCCAAAACATATTAGAAAACAGTTTATCTAAATATGCCTGAAATTTTAAAACTAAAAAGACCATTAGTGATATATGTAAATTATGTGAAAATTAATTTCTAGTATCAACAGGCATTGAACATAGTATATTCATAATCATTTGTTCACATGTTAACTGTGACTGCTGCTCTGCTGCAATGAGAGTTTCTGAAGGGGCAGCACAATCTTCGTGGCCTAGAAACGCTGAAATCTGCCAGAACAATTATGGCAAAGATCATTGGTTCCTTCTTATCCTATTTGTTTTGATGAGATCAGAGGCTCTATCTCATCTAAGAAATCAGTTATCCTATTTCTCAGAATGTACAATCAACTTGGTTGTTTCATAAAGTACAAGAATAGAATATTCTACTTGACTACATCCCAAAGAAACCTGTCATGTCATGAACCTGAAGGAGAGGGATGATGGAGTATAAGTTTAGCTGATACAACACTCACCTCAAACTAGGCTTTAAGCCCAAGGAAGATATGAGTAAATGTGTCCTTCCTGTTTTGACCTTTGTTATACTTATTAGTTAGTTAGCTCTAAGTACGTAAACTTAACCAAGTTCTGTATATTAACCACAGACCTCAGCAGTATTACCTTGAGAATGTCCCTTAGCCAAACAGATAAACTAACCCATATACTAAGTCTGTTATCATAAAGAAAACATACTGCCAGTTGGAGAAGTAAGTTCTATCGTCAGCACATGATGTTAGTAACTGGAACCTTACCAGTATTATTTAGCCCCACTCCACCCTCCCCCAAAAAAGAAGAATCCCAGGAGAGACCAAAGTCATGCTTTATGAATAAAATTATTACTATAAATTTCTACATTTTTCAGCTGCAATTTGTGATATCTTTAAAATAGCACTAATTCACGACAGAAATAAGTACAAACATAATGACATCAGGCATCAATTTAAGACAAAAGCTTGGTTTTAATATAAAAATAGAATAGAACAAATTTGAGGAAGAAAAACTATGAAGAGAATTTTCTTAAACTAGAAGTCGTAAGCAATGTGTAGTGGAGAAATCCACTATAAATATGTGTTTATACCATATACAGTTGGTGATCAAAAGTATACAATACATAGAACCATAAAATGGGCATAAAGAACAAATTTAAAAATAATATACAGACTTTTGTGAATAAAATTCATCTCAAAGTAAAAATCTATGTTCCTGGGTCATGCTCAAAAATAATTGGCTCCACAGTAAAGTATCTCATATATCATTAAATAAATCAAATCAAAACTTTTCATCTGATCTATACAACTATCAGTGTATCCTAGGACTTCAAAATTGATAAAGAGATATTGAAGTCACTATCCTTCATCCTAATCAGAAATGAGACAAGAAATGTTCATTGCAAACAGCTTTGTTCATCGCCATCCTGGAATTCATCGTACTGAAGATAAACTAAGAACACAGGAATATGAAAAGTATATAGAAAAGTATTAGCCCGCATAACACCTTCAATTTCACAAACATGCACAGACACATTATTAGAAATAATAAAACTCATATGTTCAGATATGATTACAAACAACAGAATGATTACATAAATTGATTCTATTGAGCTAATGGAAAGAAAAGCAGAATCTGCACTAGACAGATAATAACAGAAAGATACTCACCATTTAGGAAACCTCTGAAATGTTTACACACTACATCAATGAAAAGAAACAGGGCATAGAAATAAATATCACAAATAAATGATTGAATGACATAACTTTATTGATGAGTTGAAGAATCCAGCATATCAATTCTTTCCAATTATGAGATTTTTTTTCTCATAATGATAAAAAGTAAGAAAAGTCTTTTGGAAAAATGACAAAATGTGGACCTTCAAACAGAGATGCCTAAACCTTGCCAAACAGTATTTGGAAGAGAGAGCAAATGTGGGAGTGTCATTACCAGCTATATCTGTACCTGCAGTAGAGCTGCCCCTCTCACCGTGAAGCTGTATAAGCCATCAGCAGCACCAGATAACTCAGAGGACTGTAACAACACTGTGAACCTGTGAGCATCAAGAGCACAGAGGGGCAGCAGAGAAGAGACAAGCTCACCTTGGGGATGATGTAGTTCCTGAATTTAATGTCAGAGGTCACTGCGTGGGGCAGGTTGATGGGGATGAGACTGATGAATCTCTGGACCTCATGAATCATGGCGTCTGTATAGGGCATGTGGCTCCTGTCCTGCATGCAGGGGCTGCGGTTTTTGCCAACCACACGGTGAATCTCTTCCTGGACTTTAGCTATTTGATCACAGTGACAAAGGGGGAAATAGGAGAAAAGTAATATTTTTGGTACAATGTCAGGCCATACATAGCACAATGCAGGTGTTCCAAAATAAGTGTAAATGTACATTTTTTCATTCATGGATAGAGTATTTATACATATATTAATACAGAAATGCTGTGTTGTGGATTTATATCACTATCCTCTACAGATATTATGATAGATCAGGATATTTTTTATTTAGTAGCTGTAACAGCAAATAAAGTATAAATAATTTAAAGGATCAAATAAAACAATATAATTCTCCAAAATACTTTAATCTATGGTAAAGGACATTAGAAGTCAGATGCTAAATCTGTACCTAAATACAATATTCTCTTACAATCACATTCTATTGTATATATATTTATGAATATGTGTGTCGGATGTGTCCAATTTGAAAGATTCTTTATGTTTGTTCCCACACTCGAATAATCACACAGAAACTGTATTAATTACAACACTGGCCAACAGCTTAGTTGTATTCCTAGCTAGGTTTTACATCTTAAATTAACCCACTTCTATTAATCTGCATATCACCATGATGTTGTGGCCTGCCGGTAAGGTGGCATGCATCTTTCTCCTTCAGTGGTTTATGGCATTTGCCTGACTCTGCCTTCTTTCTTTCTCTATCTCTACTTGGATCTCCTTCCTGCTATATTTTGACATGTCATAGGCCAAGTAGCCTATTTGGTAATAAAACATATTCGCAGCATACAGAGGGGAAATCCAACATCATACTATTTCTTATATTCCCACATAACACAACTATTATGACAATCAGATATTGGAAATGAAATTTCAGCTACATCTCATCGTCTCCATAAACAAATACAAGCTAAACATACCACACATACACTCTTCTCTGTTCCCCTCACTTCATTAACAATAGCATATTGGAACCTCATAAAACTAAAAAGTTTCTTCATGGAAAAAAAAACACCATCTTTAGAACTAAATGGCAGGCTATAGAGTGGGAAAATATTTTTAGCAACCACTCATTCAATAGAGGGCTAAGAAACAAAATATATAGAGAATTCAAAAAATGAGATATCAAGAAAACAAATAACCCAGTTAATAAATGGGGTACAGATCTAAGCAAAGAATTCTCAAAGATGAAATTCAGATTGCTGAGAGGAGCTTAGAAAGATGTTCCAAAGCCTTAGTCATCAGGGAAATGCATATCAAAACTACTTTGAGGTTTCAGCTTATAAACATCAGAATGCTG
>CADCXT010005137.1:0-80003 GCA_902806775.1 Microtus agrestis | reverse complement strand
GATTTCTAATTCTTCTGGAGTAGGGTGTACAATTCTTCTTATTTCGGGATCCCTGGATTCTGGTGATGACATGTTGCCTTTCAGGTTGTTGGAGGAATTCTTGCATTGGCGCCTTCCCATCTCTTCCTTCAAAGGGAGCCAGGAGAGGCCTGGTGTCTTGGTCCAGTCTTTGCTGTGACTCTGGGTGTATCTCTTCAGTGTAGAAGCAAGAACTGACCCGTCCAGATGGAACTCCTCAGCACCACAACTCGGACGCCACTCTGGGTGGTAGTCTGTCCAGATGGAACTCCTCAGCACCCGTCCAGATGGAACTCCTCAGCGCTTAAGCAGGGCTGCTTGTTAGCCCAGAGATCCGGGGACGAGAGGAAGGACGTGGGAGGCGGCGCTGGGTCCAGGAGACCTTTGGACGCCCTGGAGCACCAGCTGTAGTTGCCCAAGCTCCCTTACAGGGAACCTTGAGACCTGCCTGGAAGGCAGACACTCCCTGCTCGCTCTGGGTGGGTAGCCTTAGTGTAGGAGCTTAAGACCGGTTTCAGCACTGATCCGAGGAAACAGGCAGGGCAGGGTTGTGGGGTGGGGTGCTGGGGTGTTGGGTAGTGCCTAAGGAAGACAGCACTGCAGAAGGAGCTGGGGGAGGGGAGTTTGTGCTGGCTTCTGGGACACACTGCCCCTGAATAGGAGACACTCACCTGTCCAGATGGAACTCCACAGCACCTAGGCAGGGCCGCCTGGTAGCCCAAAGATCCCGGGACAAGAGGAAGGACGTGGGAGGCGGTGCTGGGTCCAGGAGACCATTGGAGGCCCTAGAGCACCAGCTGTAGGTGCCCGAGCTCCCTTACAGGTAACCTTGAGACCTGCCGGAAGGCAGGCACTCCCTGCTTGCTCTGGGTGGGTGGCCTTAGTGTCTCCTTATCTTTTTTAATATTGCTTCTTCCATTTTCTCTTTTCTTCTTTCTTTAAGTATAGAAGTATTTTAGCCTTTCCCACCATATTGTCCTCTTTTCTGAATGTTTATATAAATTTGATAATTTGTTTCTGCTATACTATGAGCTGTTTCTTAGTTTACAGTTTATTAAATATATTTTCTGTATTTATATTGCATAGGGGCTTAGCTTTTTTTAAATTTTAATTATACACCGTTATTTGGAAAAATTTGATTTGTTCTTTTCGAACTTTTTAAAAAATTGTTACAGGGTTTCTCAGTGTAATAGCCCTGGTTGTCCTGGAATTCGCTTTGTAGGCCAGACAGATCCTGACTTTGACAGGTGCGTAGGATAGGCTGAGTCTTTGCTGTTGTCACAGTCTACTTAAATATCAAATATCTGTCTGCCTATTCTCCTTTTTAATGTGTCTGCATCTGCCTTCTCACCCTCTACTACGTGACCCAACTCTGCTGCTCAACTCTGATTCTGCAACTGAATTTTACAGTAGCAGCTGATGTGCTTTTGCAGAGACTTCAATCTTCATTTTTTTTCCTCACCTCTAAGTAAGATTGTATTCGTATTTCTATCAGTTTCCCAGCTTTGGCTACTTTAGCCTCTTGAAACGCCTTGCCTCTTTCAACTTTTTTAGCCATTCTATACACACACACAAACATGCATGTACTTACTGTGTGCTATATGATAAAGTACTAGTAATTAATATTGGAATAAAATAACTTGTGTTTGCATGGGTCAGTGCTACTAAAGAAGTCAAGGGTAATGCCCATGAAAGCATTTGTGGACTTTTCGTAATTCAATAGTGCTGATATTCTAAAAAGACACAAATATGTTCATCCATGTTGCTGACATAGCATGCTCGTGGCACTATAGTACATGGTGTTTTATTTATGAGAATTTGATATCACCTACAGGGAAGTCTTAAGTTTAATCTACCACTTAGATTTCCTGTTAGCACAGTGGCACTTATTTATGCTATTTTTTCCTGCTGAGAGATATTACACTCAAGACTATAACCACATGTGTGATGCTTTGGTCTCATATCAACAGTGTCTCGTTGAGGTGGCCTTTCTGTTGTTTTTCTCTTTGTCAGAGATTCGAATTCTTTGAAATCCTTGCTTTTTCACAGGCCATTTACCAGACTTCTGCCCCTGATTACCTTAGGATTATTTCTCCACCTTCTTATTTGCATAGCCATAAAATCAGTGGTGCAGGAGAATTGTCTGTATTCTGTCAATAATGTTTTAAATAAATGGTGATTGGCCAGGCAGGAAGTATAGGCAGAAAAAAACAGACAGGAAGTAGAAATGATACAAGGAGAACAGGAGAATTCTAGGAAGGAGGAAGTTGATTCCTTCCACTCCTGCCCAGATCATCAAAGTAGCAGGATGTGAGCTGTCAGCTGATAAAGTTACTGAGCCACATGGCTAGCATAGATCAGAATAATGGGTAATATAAGCTACAAGAGCTAATAAGTAGCCTGACCTAATGGGCCAATCAGCTTTATAACTTACAGAGATCTCTGTGTGATTTTCTTTGGTGCTAAACAGCTGGGGGTACCGGGCAGGACAGAAATCCCCACAAGTAGGCCCTTCATGTTACAAATCAGAGGCACAAGATCGTTTGGTATCTGCACATCTTCAAATTGGCTGAGAATTGAATGTGTTTTCAATTTATGGAAACCCATCTTTAAAGAGCGATTTTAGCAAGAGAACATTTTAGTGTATATAGTGAAACCCATGTGCTTATTCTGTGAAGAATGTTAAATGAACCTAACATCTCTTTTTCTCGTGGAATTTTCCAAGTTACTGGGAAGGAGTTACAAATAAAGAATACTCTGAAAGTCACATAATAGAATTATTGATGAAAGAAGCAGCTGTTACCTCAAAGGAGCAAAGAAGATTGTTTATTCTGGAGCCAAGTATGATTGACTATGGCTCAGAAACACGGATTCATGTTTTAACATGACAAGAGTTCCATAAAATTTAATTGTAACAGAACAAAAACAAGCACAACTAAAGATACTTTTCATACACTTTGGTGGAATTATCAGGTAGGTCAATTACAGAAAAGCAGGTAAATCTTAGGTATGGGACTTAGATGCTATCTGATGGCATTAGAATTTTGAGTGGTGGAAATTTGGAGTTTGTACATTCTAAAGGATTTGCCCAATGGTCACAGAGATGATCATCACTTATAGAAAGGGGAAATAAATGCCTAATAAGAAGGCTATTTATCTTTGAATTTGAGACATTGCAACATCTTCACCTCATTGAAACTCTAATTAATTAATCAGCCTTTGTAGTGATAACTTCTGTCCAGGAATTGTCATTCTCAAGATACCGAATTTAAAATTAAGTGCCAAACTCACAACTGCCCTCTTCTGGCCTCTGTGGGAAGCAGGCACATATATGGTACACATACATTTGTGCAGGAAATGCATCCATATATAGAATATGAAGTAAAAATATTTAAAAAATAAAATTAAATGTTAAATGGAAGTTAATTATAGATTGAGGATTGGAAAACTTCTTAGATGAAGCAATTTTAAACTTTGAATAGATCTTAAATAGGATGCTTATGTTAAAAGGGAACTTAATATCTTAACTATCACCATAAATGTGCTACAATCCAGCCAGTCTTGAATTTTTGACTACATTTACTTGAAATAGCC
Organism: Microtus agrestis; assembly: GCA_902806775.1. Classification (NCBI taxonomy): domain Eukaryota; kingdom Metazoa; phylum Chordata; class Mammalia; order Rodentia; family Cricetidae; genus Microtus; species Microtus agrestis. The sequence goes on along the minus strand of CADCXT010005137.1, from coordinate 76,391 downwards.
AAGATGATTAGCTTTATAGAAATTCAGTTGCCATCCATTGAAATAGGTCTGGCAATAATTAAGAATTTTTGAAAATAGACATAAAGAGGAAAACGCAAATCATTCTGTTGAATCATTATTTACATTGGAGAATGAATAATAACAAATTTGTTCAAATTATGTTTTCAAAGCATTATGTAACAATGCATGGAATCTACATTTACAATACTGAAAAACCAAAAATATTATAAATTATGTAGTAACCTATTTTATACTTGGCATTTATAAGCAAATTTCCAGGAGATTTAATGTTATCCATCGGTATTATTTCAATGGTTGTATAATATCTTTTGTCAAAATGTAGTGTACTTTCTGTCAGTACTCAATTTCTGATATTCCAATGGGTTTTAATTTTCACTATAATAACCAATATTATATGATATTTCTGTATAGCATGGCCTACAACACATAATTAATATTTTTATTGGGAGAACTCTCATAAGGTAAGATTCATATATCCAACAACATATAATTGATGTTTTTATACCTACTGCTGAATTTTCTTCAGAAAACGTTTAAGGATATCTATGTAGAACAAAATAGTATTATAGGCAGGGAAAACAAATAACATAGCCCATTGTGTTTTAAGTATTATTAATATCAGCACAAATTTATGAAGGTGTGTAATATCTACAGTCTTTCTTTCTAGTTAATTTAATTTTAAGAGTAATGGCAAGAGATTAAAGTGAACTTTGTTTCTTCTTAACCAAACTTACATGTTAATTAGAATTTTAAGAAAATGTAATGGGACATAACTGTACCGAGTTAAATTTAGTACAATGGTGACAGCTTTATTTGCTTAGTTTTGAGTACCATGTTATTATAAGGATATGATTTTTATGAAAGTGCTGAGTAATCATGAAGTGTTTATTGCTTTATACACTCTCAAATGATGGAACCTATTTCTTTTAATAAAAAAAATGTAGAAGATACATAATGGCCTATAAGAAGGTTTAATAGAAGCTAATGCAAAGCTGAATTTTATTCTTCAGAACTGATGACAATTATTTTATTTACAAGAAAATGGCTGGCAAATGGAGCAAGAGACAGAAGTACACTGATTTCTGAAAGAATTTCACAGAAAGTATCACTGGAATTATTCAGACAGTATGTCATGGTGTTAATTTCACATTGGATGGATGGCAGATGGCAGTGAGCTTCCACATATAGTTAAAACTTCAAATTTCAGGGTGTTTAAATGCTGTCCTTTTCCCATCTGATGCTATTTACAAGGATGCCTATGATCAGTGTTTATACCACTCCACCATTAATTTTCAAATTTATCTTCTTACATAGCTCCATACTTTCTCTGTATTACTTTGAAGAGTTTTTCAGCATTTTGTACTTCCTTCCATCTTTTTCTTTATTGTATCTAAATGCTCCTTAGGAATGTGGACATCATTTGCCTCCTTTGTTTTGTTTCCCAGTATATTTAATACAAAACTGTTCAAATTTAAGTTATATTCATATTAAACAAATGAAAGAAAAATGGAAAGTTATAGTCAATATATATTTTTCATTAATAATTGGACAGAAGTATATATTGGCAAATACATGAACCGGCATTGAGGTTGGAAGAAGAACCACAGATTTTTAAAGCCAAAGATTTTCTACCGTGGTGATTTTTAAAAAATCATACAATATATTTTGATTATTGTAGAGGGCCTGAGGTCCTTGTTCTTATAGATAAGCACTGGGAAAGAACAAGAATGTTAAATATGCAGGGGTTTCTTTTGGAGGGGGGTCGGGGGAGGAGGAGTGAAATGAGAGGAGGGGAGGAAGTGGAAACTTTTAATAATCGTAATAATAATAATAATAATAATAAAAAAGAATATCAGCAACTATAAAAAAGAATACCAGCAACTAAAAAAAAAAAAAAAAAAGAAAGAGATCATGGGCTGAAAACATGAACCAAAAAAATCTTGCTTGCCTGGAAGTTGATTTTCTCAAGTATTTTGCCACTGTGTCAGAAATGTACCTGATATAAGTCCTTCTGAACAGCTTTCTTTTCTCCTATTGTCTTTGCAAAATTATTTACAACAGTCTACATACAGAAGTAACCTTTCTATTAACAGATAAATAGGTTAAGAAACTAAGATACAAATACAAAGAAATGTTTTTCAGGTGTAAAAATAATAGAATCATGCTGTAATGACAAAACAGATGAACATGAAAGGTATTTTATTTAACAAGATACCCAGACAAACATTTCATGATTTCAGTTATATAAAGAATATATAAAAGTTAATTATTTAGAAAGAATGGAAGGGTACAGAATACAATGAAATAGAAACAGAAATGTGGAAATGTTGGTCAAAGAGTACCAAGTTGTAGTTAGTCAGATCAATAAATCTAGACATCTAACTTATGTCATAATAACTATAGTTAATACTATATTCATTCAAAAGAGAATAGATTTAAAGTAACAGAACAACAACAACAAGAAATCATTTGAGAGGATGGCGGATGGATACATTCATTTCCTTGGTTATGATGCTCATCATTTACAAGTATATATGTAAATTATATATATATATAAAATTTATATAGAAATGAATATGTACATTAATATATAAGCAGATAAATTAAAACATTTTGTACACACAAAATATATACAATTTATGGGAATATAATGAAAATAAAACTAACAATAAATTCCAATTCTATATAAAAGCAGGCCTTTTCAGGGTGTTATGGCTATAGATTATATTCCTATTTTAATGTTGATCTCTGTCACTGAGAGCTAAATTAATCATAACTGATTATAATTGCTTCAAGTATACGACTATAAAAAGAATGTGTATGATTTGAAATAAAATCATTGACTTTAAAGAGCTTGAGACTAGATAGGTCTTAAGCGTCAGTTAAAAAAAAAACTACTGCTATTACTATGCTAAAGGAACATAGCAATAAAGTGACTCCTAATAACATATTGCTTTACCTATATATCAGAGCATTGATCACCCCTCATCAGAGAAGATTCTTTTAGTAGATGGTGGTTAACAAGGTAGTCAGCAAGTGGATAATGAGGAAAAGTGAGAGTCTTTCAAGCACTCAATCATAAATTGGATATAATTATCAATCCGTGCCCTCAAGGCTCGGGGTGTCTGTGGAAGAGGAGGCAGAAAGATTGTAAGAAGCAAACGTGGTAAATGACTTCAATGAAACAGTGTATTCCGGACTCAACAGGACTGAAACACATATGAATTCACTATGACAATGGGCACAAGAACTGCAGAGGCTCAAGCTAGACAAAATTCTAGCACTGCAAAGGGAAAATGGCCACAAAGTTTCATCTACAGCTAAGAAGCTATTTGTGATTAATACCTATTGGGAAAGAAAAAAAGTAGTTTCCTATAATGGAGTATCACTGGGTATGTCAACTATACTCTAGGACAGGCCTCTTGCCCAGGAATAGTTAGCCAACACAACATGGATTTTTATGGTATTTTTGTGGATTTATTGATTCATTTTGTTTCTTTAGGCATTTTATGTTTTATTTCATTTTGTTTTGTTTGTTCTGATTTTCATTTGGGACAGGTTGTTTTTTATCCTGTATTTTTTTTTTTCAGAGAAAGCAAGAACATGAAGTTGGGTGGGTATGGAGTTGGGAGACACCGGAAGGAGTTGGAGGGAGAAAAGAATGAGATCTGTGGAGGTGTGATTCTATGGACAGTAGGGCCAGCTGAGTGTCAATCCACATAAGGCAAGAAAGAAATCTGGTTCAATGCAACTCAGTAGCTGGTGTTAGTTACTTCAGACTTCTAGAGTCTAGCCCCAGGAGCTTTACTTTAGTCACATTTAAGTGCAATACAATTTTGAAGAAAAGTTTCCTGATGATAACTCAATCCCATATGCACAATAAAGCCTAAAATCCCATATGCACAATAAAACTGAAGCTCTTCAAAGTACCTATGACCTCTTCCATAAAGATGTGTTCTATTGACTGAGGAACAATGCTCATGATAAGGGTCTAGGGAAAAATGACTGAGATAAAAGTCTGAAGAAGTCAGGTGCGTCCTGGTTCTACAGTACTGGCTAATAACCTCCCTTAAGGATGGGTTCTATTGACTGAGACACAATGCTCTAGGGCGGAAGAGTCTTAGAGTCTTGGATAAACATAAATTTCCGGGGGCACAGAGGTGATCTGGTCTTAAAGATAGTACAGGTCAACAGGCTATTAACTACATCTATTCCAACACTTCTAGGTGGAAAATAGGCTATGCTGGAAAATAGGCTATGCATCTCTTTTTATCTCTAGGTTTATGCACCAGTCAAAACCAATTTGTCCTACCCATATATTCTTGGACATGTGACCTTCCACTGGGGTGTGTCAATATACCAGAAAATATATTTTAGTTTGTGGTCAAAGTTTTTAATAAATGTTTTCATACGATATTTTCTGATATTATTTCCCTTTCCTGAGATACTCCCCGATCTTCCCCAACTTTCCCTCCCACCCAAATTCACACCTGTAGCACAAGCTTTAATTGGCCTTAATAAAAACCCAGAATCAGAGATTGGTGGAGTGATAGACGAATGGTCAGAGAAACAAACAGCCAACCACTAGAGCTCGTGCCTCTGTGAAATCTCCAGGGTGAAAAGAGAGCAAGCTCCATCTCCTCCCACCTAATATTCTTCTCTCCACCAAATCATATCACTTCCTGTCTGTCCGTACAGACCTCCAGCCCTCTATGGTTAACTAATGGCTAGCACTGCCGTCTGATCTTCAGGTAAGCTTTATTTGCTAGAGTAAAAACAAGATATCACCATACACACTCTTCCCCCTTCTGTCTCTTATTAGAACATCTAAAAAATTAAGAGTGATAAAATAAAATTAAGTAGAATTAAAAACAACAGATTCTTAAAAAAAAAAAAACCTGAGTGTCTATGCAGCTGTTAATTGCCAATGTTGTCTTGGCTAGGGATATGTTCACCTCCTTTCTCCACGTTGGAATTTGGGTTGGTTCAAACATGCTGACATAAATGTTGCAAGCTCATATACATATTTTCTGATGTCTTTGAAGTAATTATTTCCTTGTAAACATTAATATTTCTGGTCTGTAAACTCTTTCTTCTTCCATAGTGATATCTGAGCATTAAATGGATAGGACATGATATACCTTTTAGGACTGAGCATTCTACGGTGTCTTATTCTCTGAACCTTGATCATTCGTGAATATATCACAAATGATTCACTATCTGCTGAAAAAAGAAGCTTCTCTGATAAGGGTTGAGAGATTCATTAATATATAGATATAGTGATAAGTCATTAAGAGTCTGTTTACTAATATATTTATTTAGCAGAAGGTTTAGTAATAGTCTTTGACCTGTCTATTTACAGGACCTTGGTCCACCAAAGAAACAAGATATCAGTTTCAACCTGTTGCATGGGACTTAAATAAAATCAGTAAATGATTGTTCCCCTGCTATTCTTGCCACTATTGCTCCAGTGGAGATGTCTTGCCAGGTCTCTTGTTATTGTTGATTTTTAGGATGTAAGATTGATGATTAGTTTTATCCTCCAGTTTATGCATAGCGTCTTCAAGCACTATGAAAGTTAACTGGTAGTATCAGCTTGGGATCATTCTGTTCTATGACTCAAATATGTGGCATCTTCTGAAATAGGATCTTACAGTCAAGTTGTGGTGGATAACCAAAAACATTGGCAATAACCTTTAATGTTTGTAGGCCTGTGGGACCTCAGTGACCAACATCTCCAAAAGAAGTAACCTATTCCTTGCACTGGGCTTTTTATTTGTTGTCCTGTGGTTGTTTAGTAGGGGAATCGTCAGTCAGTTCATTATAAGATAACTCCATTTTAACTCTCTCAATTCAGAGAACACACACTACACACACGATATGCACATGCACACACACCTATCTCTGTCAGGAATATTCTTCAGTGTAGGGATAGGATATTTTGTGCTTTATTCTTATCTTTTCAACCTTTGGCAGCGCAGTATGTCATGGCAAGAGCATGTGGTCAATGAAGTCTGTTCACCAGTGATCAGAGTTGGGGGTGGTCAGAGTCTGAATAACATTTTCAATGATATCCATTAAATGACCTATCTTCCACTATATTCTACCTCTTCTCAATAGTACCATAGGCTCAGAACCTAACCTGAAACACATAGACTTTTGGAAATGGTTTAAAATTCAAATTATAGCAATGCTGATTTTCTTTCCTTGGGTATATATAATCTGCCTCTGATTTATGATGAGCCTGCTTAACAATGCTTTGACTTGGTGATTACATCAAATTAATAAACAAAGTAGATACCACACTTTAAATTTGGAATTTTGAGCTTCTCCCTTGATAACAGCATGTGTCATGATACTATCTCACAGTTTCTTTCTAGATACATCAATGCAGTATTAGTACATTAAGCTAAGCCATAGTATTACATAAGTTAAGTGTATTAAGTGAATGTCAATTTACAGTTTAAGATGATTTATTTTTCGGGGATATAATACCCTTGTAAATTCAGAAGTATCTGTACACAGGAATGCTGTTTTCAATCATATGATAATTTCAGGGTTTTTGAGGAATATCCATTCTGATTTCCATATAACAATGCCAATTTATATTGTTACCAGTAGTGGTCCAATTTTACTTTTCTCCACATCATTATCAGTATTCACATATTTTTGTAATAATAAGACTAATAGATGACAAATCATATTCACTGTTTTATTCTATTTGATAATGTTAGTAAAATAGTTGGGTGGATTCAGATTTTGGAGATTATGAGTATTATAAAGAATATTAATGCTTATTTTGCATGCTGATTTTATATCCTACAACTGAAATAGTTGATTAGTTATGGTTTCTCCTTCTTCTATTATTATTACTATTATTATTATTGTTTGTTGCTTTCTACATATAGGATGACGGTTTATGAAAAGAGATACTTTTACTTCTTTCCAGTTCAGATGTCTTTATTCTTTTTACTTATGTGACCTCACTTCCATTTCTAGTATAATATTAAAGTACAAGTTGCAAAACAGAACAAATTTGACTTCATTTAATCTTGGAGATAGATCTCCACACTGACTATGATGTTAACTATGAGTTTTTCATAAATCATTATTGGCTTTTAACTTTTACACCTTTGTTTTGTGAAGTTTTATCATCAATCAATATTGATACCTTGTCAATATTGATGCTTTTTCACCATCTCTTGAGATCATCATGAGATTTTTGTATTTCATATTCTTAAATTAGTATGGTAATGCTATGTAAAAGAAGAAAGACTAGCTCTCTTTGCTGACTATCCAGGCGTGAATCTGATTTGATTTATTCAGAAGAGTTTTGGCTGTTCTAATCTAGTACTATAATCTAAAAGATGCCTAATATAAATGCTCTGGACTAAGGCCATCCTCTGTATTAATTGACTAGCACAGCACATGTGGTATTAAAAATGAATGAGGAACTTTTGTTTTAATTTTTAATGCTTTATTGCTTTCAGCACACTCACTATCTTAGACCTGATCAACACATCCTATACATATATACATTGTTCTGAATCAGGCTATGAATGAATCACACAGAAAAAAAGGGGGAGCATGGTACATCATGTCACCCAAAGCATAGTAAAATTGAGTAAACTGATTTTTTTTTCTTAAGATGAGTTAATTCAGAATAGGTTTGGGTACACAATATGTAAGCAGACTGAATACATAGTTACAAATGATCTCTAAGCACATTGTTGACTTGATTAAATGTTGGGTAAAAGTTTGGTTTGTAAAGGCAATCTTCAAACACTATTTGTCAGAAAAAGAATTCCCACTACATAAGATATCAAATGCATTGATTTGTAGACACTAAACTAACCTTGCATTTCTACTTGTGTTATCTGTTTGGCTTTAGTATGAACATGATACTTTCTTTATAAAATGGCTTAGGGGAATTCCCTCTGCTTTTACTTTTTGAAAGACTCCAAGAAATACGGGCATTGGTTCTTTGAATCTCTTCTGAAATTCAACAGTGAAATTATGTAGTCCTTAGCTTTTGAGTGGATTTTTAAAAGAATGCTGACTTTTAGCACTAAGCGAATTTTGAAATCAAAGCTTACAGAAACAAAGACTTAGTTCCCTGTGTTTCAAAGTAAGACTATTAATTAATCTATGCTGTTATTATCAATGAGTCTTGTGATGTAAGTCTTTGGTATTAAATTTGCATTTGTTTAAAAAGAAAAAAAATGTTATTTTCATTATCAATTTACCAGGTCATAAATGGCAGAACAAAGAGATATAAAATTCTGATAAAATTTTAGGTGGCATGTTTGCCTTTGTGTTGTTGGAAGACACCACAGGGCTTTACAGACAGTAGGTTAATCCAATGTTATGTCATTACATGTTCTGAGACCAACAAGTCTACTCTTTTGGCAAAATTTCATATGGATTTTTTGTACTAAATAAACATTTTAAGAAGCATAAAAAGATTAGATATATGATATAGTCCAAATACAGGAAGAAAACAAATCTTGTTAACTGTAACCAGTAGACCTGTCCTTCATCAATAATAAGGAGATAAAGATCTTAATGGAGAACCAAAAGGGCTATTATTCCTCAGAAGAAATGCTAAAGAAAATACTTCAACTTGAAAGTGCATTAAACAACAATAATACGGTGTTCCTGGAGGCAGAACTGCTATTTTGGACTGAGGAAGAGGTAAGAGCCAGTGGCTGGATGTTTTCCTTTTCTGACCTTCAAGTTGAACCCCAGTATCTAGCTCTGGGTTTTATTAATTGTGCTACAGGAAGCTTTTTAGTAAATGAAAATTATATAGAATCAAAAACACTATTTTCTCCTATTATTCTCATAGTGATAGGTAAACTGATTTTAATTTTGTTGTAAAGTTAAAAGGTGAAATTGTTAAGAATAGCTACAAGTGGATAATTTTAGTGATTAACACAGTGTAAATAGATGATAATCATGACAATATATGGATTTATAAACTTAGAAGTGATTATAAATACTGGAGTATGATTGACTAGCTATTTAGAGGCATGAGCAACTTACGAATTCTACAGCAATAAAAAAGTGTGTTACCTTGAACTAGTAACGATTATGTGACTATAGAATTTCAGGGAGCATTTGGGCCTTATGATGGAACATTAATAGTCCTACCCCTTGATAGAATGTTGAAGAGAACAATTTTGTTCAGGTTTTGTGCAGGTAGTTATAAGTTTCTGTAAGTTTATGGGTTCTCACATATGCTCTTGTAATGATTCCTACTTCAACTCATTTGATAAACAGAACAGATTTGAATGTAAAGGGAGGACTAGTTGGAAAGAAGAAGTTAGAAAACAAAAATGGGAAGAGGGGAAAAGAGGGTTATGGGGGATGAATATGATACAAATATATGTCTGTATGAAAATACTAAAATAAAACCTATTATTGTATATATTTAATTAATGTATATCAATCAAAAGAAAATATGTTTAAGCTATCCTTACTCTCCTTGTTAACCACAGAAAAGACCCATATAAGCTACATAAAAGAGAAGCAGAAAATTCCAAAACCTGCTCATTTGAAGAACTTGTATAAACAAAAGAAGATGAAAAGAAAATTAAAAAAGCAAATATGCAATAATCAGTGTGGTAGTTAGAATAAGAATGGCGCACATAGGCTCATATATATGAATGCTTACACATCAGGAAGTGGCACTACTTGAGAAGGATGAAGAAGTGTCATCTTGGTGGAGAAGTATGGCTTTGATATTTCAAAAGCCCAAACCAGTCCTGATGACTTTCTCTTCCTGTTTCATGTGAATCCATATCTAGAACTCTCAGCTATTCATCTAGCACCATGTCTTCCCCTGTGTCCCCATGCTTCCTACCATGATGATAATGGGCTAAACCTTTGAAACTGTAAGCCAGCCCCAATTAAATACTGTTTCAGGTAAGACTTGGCATGATCATTTTTTCTCCACAGCAATAGAAGAGAAATAAGACAACCAGTAAAACCAGAAATTGTTACAAATGACAATTGTAAATCATAATCTGTAATGTCTTTAAATGATTTTTAAAACAAGCTTCATTCTGATTGTCATGCTTCTCAGACCTTTTCACAAGTAAGCTAGGAAGAAAGAAGAATGCAAGATGAGTCATATCCAGTCCTCCCATAGTGAAGAACCTTCCTCCCTGGGTTGTGATGAGGTGCCCAGGGGCCTCATGCATCTGTAGGTTTTGACCTCTAGGTTCCATTGCTTCTGGAGCTGCCTCACAACTTATATTTCATCTGTGTTTTAAAGCAAAATCTAAATGTCTTTTATAATTTTTATTTTTGAGATTATAATATCATTATAACATTCCTCTCTTCCTTCTCCTCCCTTTAAACTCTTCCCTCTTCCTTATTCTCTTTTAAGTTTATGATTTTTTAAAATTATTTATTGTTATATGCAAATGTAAATATATATTATATTCCTAAATATATTATATTTAAAATACTATACTACATTATAGCAATTATAAAATATAATTATATTAATTTTAAAATATAAAAGAACGTATATAATATATATTAGCATATAATATTTATTATTATATTATATAAATTATATTATATTATTAAATATAAACTGTGCAATTGCAGTGGCAATTAATTTATATTTTAATAAATAAAGCTTGCCTGGGTATTAGAAAATTAAAACAGCCACACCTGGTAGCCTTACAGACCAGGCCACACTAGCTTGCCATAGAAACCAGGTAGTAGTGGTGCACACCCTTAATCCCAGAACTAGAGAAAATTATAAGATGGGAGGAAACAGCTCTCAATCTCAGTCTGATGTGGAATTCCCCCTCTGTATGTTGTGATTACCATTGGTTAATAAAGGACTGTTTTAGGCCTCTGTAGGGAATAGAGGTAGGCAGGGAAAACTAAACTGAATGCTGGGTGAGGGAAGGTGTGAGTCAGATAGAAGTCATGTAGCCCCTCCAGAGATGAACACCAGAACTTTAGCCAGTAAGCCACAGCCACATGGCAATACACAGATTTCTAGAGATGGGTTAAATTAATATGTAAGAGTTAGCCAATAATAAGCTAGAGCTAATGGGCCAAACAGTGATTTAATTAACACAGTTTCTGTGTGATTATTTTGGTTCTGGGCAGTGGGAAAAAACAAGTGGCCTCCCCCAACATCAGTCTCATTCTGAAGTTTCCTGGAGGCAGTATCACCATTTTCAGACTAAGGTCAAGGTAAGAACCAGTGACTTGCTGCTTTGCTTTTCTGGACTTCAGGTAAAACCTCAATATCTGTCTCTGAGTGTTTAATTAATTGTGTTTTTATGCAATCTGTACAATTTTAATTGTATGTGTATCTTAGGGCTACTCATTTGCCACTGGACAACCAGTTGGTGTGCTCTTCCCTGGGAAAGATTACTCCACTCTCAACATTCCTCAATGCCTATAGTTCTTTGGCTATGGTTGAGGCCTCATGGGCTTCTCCTCATCTAATTTGGCATGTCTACTGGCTTCAGTTTTGTTCATCTTATTTTTAGGAAGACAACCCCTGCCCTAGTGTAATCTGATCACCCCACCATTTGACTTCTGCCCAGTCCTGCAACCACTGACAGGTCCCTTCTGCACTGCTTCAACCAACAGTACTTGACTTTTAAAGGGAGAAAATTAATAGACATCTAGGTTGTTTTCAGGTTCTGGCTATTACAAACAATGCCCTTCAATGGAAGAATGAATGAAGAAAGTATGGAATATATACATATTAGAGTACTACTCAGCAGTAAAAAACAAGGACTTATTGAAGTTTGCAGGCAAATGGATGGAAATAGAAAACACTATTCTGAGTGAGGTAAGCCAGACCCCAAAAGAGGAACATGGGATGTACTCACTCATATTTGGTTTCTAGCCATAAATAAAGGACATTGAGCCTATAATTCGGGCTCTTAGAGAAGCTAAATAAGAAGGAGAACCCAAAGAAAAACAAATAGGCATCCTCCTGAATATTAACCTTCATCAGGCGATGAAAGGAGACAGAGACAGAGACCCACATTGGAGCACCGGACTGAAATCTCAAGGTCCAAATCAGGAGCAGAAGGAGAGAGAGCACAAGCAAGGAACTCAGGACCGCGAGGCGTGCACCCACACAGTGAGACAATGGGGATGTTCTATCGGGAACTCACCAAGGCCAGATGGCCTGGGTCTGAAAAAGCCTGGTTAAAACTGGTCTCGCTGAACATAGTGGACAATGAGGACTACTGAGACCTCAAGAACAATGGCAATGGGTTTTTGATCCTACTGCACCTATTGGCTTTGTGGGAGCCTAGGCAGTTTGGATGCTCACCTTACTAGACCTGGATAGAGGTGGGTGGTCCTTGGACTTCCCACAGGGCAGGGAACCCTGATTGCTCTTTGGGCTGATGAGGGAGGGGGATTTGATTGGAGGAGGGGAGGGAAGGGGAGGTGGCGGTGGGGAAGAGACAGAAATCTTTAATAAATAAATAAAGAAAAAAGAAAAAAAAGAAAAGAAAAGAAAAAAAAAAAATTAATAGACAACATGATTAAAGAATGCTATAGACTAAATGGATCTAACATCCATAAAACTTTTAGCAAAGATAAGACATGCATTCCAAGCTGGAAAAATAGTAATAGAAATAATTCATAAGCAAGTTCAAGAAGATTGAAAACATAAGACATATCTTTTCTGATTAAAACAGAGTGAAGCTAGAAATCAATAACAAGAAAGAGGTAAAGCTGTGGCATTCCAGTGACATCAATGGTGCCAATAAAGTTTTTTGTATGTTGCAATAATAATTTAAGAAGTCATGGATTTTAGAAAGTGTTGGGGCATATGGAAGATTGGAGGACATACAGTATAGTGGAAATGATGTAAATATAGCACTCAAGTATGAAATTCTCAAAAATAAGATTAATAGAAAATATGATTTCTTGGGAAAAGAGCACTTGAAATATATTTCAGTACAGCTACATATATAGGAAGTCTATATCCTGAGCCCCCACCTCACGTCTCAGAGATCATCATAGAAGAGGGAGAAGAAAGACTGGAAGAGCCAGGAGCTATGCATCACTGGAGTATACGTGAAAGATTATCTCTTAGACATGGCAGGATTGCTGCATTCAAGAACCCACCTCAACTGTGGTTTCTTACACAAGATCAATCCAGTCACAATTCTAGCATGGAAGAAGGGGTTCGTGAGCTCCCATTTTTGACTATATATAGCTATATATTTGGGGGAGTCAGTTTTCTCTATGAACATGGCCCACAGTTGGTCAGCCACATGGCAGTTAATGGCCCCATAGCTATGAGTATATGGATAGCCCAAATTGGACTCCATTATATCTTTTGTTTGAGGAGCTCCTCAGAGTCTTTTCATTAATGACAGACGCAGGGGCCCAATGACGGGAGTTAATGTGGATCCTCGCCTGAAGAGCACACCATAGAGAGGTTGTAGAAACCGGCTCAACATGGCATGGTTCAGGTATGAGGGTGCTCTCCACATGGCCTAAGACAGGGTACCCTGTGATCTGCTTACTTTAATCCTGCTAGATGCCTTTTACTTGAGGAGCTCCAAGGACGGGCGACTTATGGCAGGATAATCCCCCAACCTAAGGCAGGGCCCTGGGAACCCTAGGAAGGGTAAGGGGAAAAAAAAAAAAAGGCCTGGTCCCCACTCGACCTAGTAGTCATCGGGCACCCTTCTGCTCCCAGGAGAGAGGGATTACTTCACCACTCGAGAGGAGGGTCTCTCCTTGTCTCAGTCCCTTCTCCTTTGCTCTGACACCATGGTTGACTCTGACTGGTGCTCTCCACTTGATAGCTGCCTGCCTTTGTATGGGAGGGGGGAGGGGATCTGTTGGGAGCTGTTTCCCCCTAGAGATCATTGCAGGAACCATCGCCCTGGGGAGACTATGGGGAACCCCACACCCATGGTTGTACTGGGATTGGTTCTGTTGCCCCACACCCAGTTGAAGCTGTTAATGGAGAAAAATAAAATAAATAAATAAAAAAATATAAAGAAAAATTTTGATTTGGGTCTTAGCTTCAGAGGGTGACTTTATGACAATCAGAGTGGGGAGCACGGCTGCAGGCATGGCATTGGGCCATTGACTGAGAATTAACTGGGAAGGGGGTGGGCTTTGGAAACCTCAAGGTCACTCCCAGTGACACACCTCCTTCCACAAGAACACACATCCTGATCTGTTTCAAAAACTTCCACCTACTGGGGACCAAACTCTCATATGCCTATGGAAGTCATTCTCATGCAAACCAATTATTGGTTCATTTTCTTAAAACTTTATTTTAGAGTAACTTTAATTTTTACAGAAAATTTCAAAAATAATAGAGAAAGTTCTATTAACCCCATTTCTAATGTCTCCTAAGAGCTTAGATTTGTTTGGTTTATTTGTTGACATTAATAAACTGGTATTACCGAATAAAAAAAAAATCATGAGGATATAATGTTGGGAGAGACTGGAGATATGGTAAGGGTGCAGGTGAAGGAATTACGGAGAGGCCTGGGGGATGATATATTGTATGAAATGTGAAAGAATAAAATATTATAGTTATTCTATATTTCAAATTTAAAGCACAGTATATCAAAATTATGGTTTTCCATAAAGTGGTTTAGGATAGAAATTTGTAGCAAATAATGTGTAAATTATAAAGAAAGATTTCAGATATCCTAACTTTATGTTTGAATAAACTACAGAAAGAAAACAAAAAAGCAAAATTATCAAAATGTAGAAAGCACTGATTGGAGCTGACATTTTCCAGGAGGTTGCTTGTCTCTAATAGTCTATGAGAATGGTGTGTATCCCTGTGACATTGTGATAACACCATTCTCCTCTATAAATTTCACACTCAAGCACTGAGCAATCAAGTTACCATTAAAAATTATAATGAAACACTTTAAGCAAATTAACAATTTTGTTTTGGGCTGCATTGATAGATATTCTTGGCCTCAAGATCTTGTGTTGGACATGCCTGCCAGATTTTTGATTTTGGAAATTACAGTACCGGTTGAAGAACACCATTGCAAGAAATTCTGTAAAATGTCTTATGATTGAGTCGCAATGCTGTAATTGGGCTGAACACACATGTCTGAACCAGTTTTAGAAGCCAGGGATGGGAAGATTCTGATTAGCAAACTTCTGTCACATGTCTTGGGATGGAGTCAAGTCATGATAATATACTCCCAAAGGTAGCTTACAACTGATAGTAGTGGTTATATATGGAACAATAGAAATATTGGGACTAAGAGTAGAGAAAAGAAATATTCACGAGTCAATACTATATCAAAAGTGCATTTTCAAATATCTTAAAATACATGAAATTTTGAGAGCTTCTAGATTTTCTAAGTTTATAATACATTACTTTCTCTATAATAATATGCTATTATCATGCCTAATATGAAAAGGGATTACATAGAATAACTCCTATAATGCTAAGCCCATTTTGAGATATTCTTGATATTCAATAGTTTTAAAGTAGTTGGATTTAGAATCACAATTAAACTTTTAAGCCGATATAGCTAATTATTTTTTAACTTTAAAGTCTCACATAAAACTAACAAAATTTTAAAATTTTTTCTTAGTTATTCGAGCTTACTAAAATAACCCAACTCAGTGGGTTGTGAGTACAGAATACAATGTTAAATTCATTGTGTTCTTTAGGAAACCTTACTTTTAGGGATACACACACACACACACACACACACACACACACACACACACGTTTCCAAACTCATTTTATTGAAAATATCTATTCATGAAAACAAAATTGCTCATGGACTCCTTCAATGGCTTTTCCTGATCGTTTGCTTCATATAATGTTATTGCTTTAAATGTTTAAACAAATGATAGAAGAAAGATTCCTTTCCTGGTGATTTTGAATATTTTCTCTCAAAAATTTGAATATTTAGTCTCAAAAAATTTTGATCTGATTTAATTCAATTGGATATATGATAATTAGTCTATATATTAAAACTATACTAATTTGAGCATAATTTAAACATGCTTGTCCCTTTACCCTTAGCACTGCTGGAAATGTAATATATATGCTGTCTTCTGATGTTTATACTTATCACCTATATTTTTCTTCAACACTATTGAGTGAAATCTGATTTCAATCCAGCATGAGATTGAAGATCATTCTCCAGATTTGAAGATAGTATTACTATAGTAGGTCATACTATTTTATCTCAATCTTTGCCTACTCTACCCTTTAATCAAGGAACACGGGTGCTACAATAAAAATGCATATTGGAGTCATAATATGAATCTGAAGTATATTATACTCAAGCAGTATATATACTCTGAAATATGTACTAATTCATACTGTCTATAAGTAGCTAAAGTAGCCAGGTATTGGTTGCTATAAAGTCACCTGCATTGAATTTTGAAGTAGTAGGGTTGAAATGAATACTTTCTAAGATGAAGGACAAAACTTGAGTTTATTTTGTATGCTATTTGGTATGTGAATTATTTTCAACTTATTTTAAAATGTGCTATTTTCATAAATGGTGCTCAGTACATTCTAACATATTTCATATTTAAATGTGTTTTAAATGTTCTTTGGCCACTAGAATGCCAGCTCCACAAGGTGGGGTGGATTTTCCTATGTAATTGGTAGCTATAATTTTAACCTCTAAAATAGTGCCTAAAGTATGATAAGTAAAAAAAAATCATTTCATCATGAATTCTAATCAAGTGACTATTATGTGCCTGTATGCAATGTTGCAGTAAGAACTTTGATACTATAGTGGAGAAGTGTCCAACAAGTTTGGATTAACTGAAAGATTCATCTAGCAATCAATGTCACAGATCTATACCCTCATAATATAAAGATCATATCATTGTTACAAGAGTAAGTAGAATTGACATGTGGCAAGACTCAATAAATTCTAACTATTACTATTCTTATTTTTAGCAAGATCTTCTCCAAGTAGAAAAAGTCTAATTACCTTTTGTAAATATAAGTAGATGTTGAGTGGGAGAAATGGTGATTGAAACTTCTGAACATGTTTATACATTCTGAGACCATGAGACCACTTACTAAAGGGGTAAAATTATCAACAGATGTCTTGTCCAGACATGCAAGAGGGAGGAAGTGGTTTAAATCCCAGGTAAGGCTTCAGTGATCCTATCCATCATGTCCTTTCATGTGAGGGAATGTTAACAGACCTGATCTTGTCAGGAGTGCCTTATGGATAATTATGATTGTTTTGATTAAGATGATGGTAGTAGCTATGTTATTCTGTTATATGACTTTTTTCTTTTATTATTTTTTCCTATTTTATTACTTAAAAATATCAATCCAAATTCCCATTCCCTCCCCTTCTCCCAGTCCCCTCTCTCTTTCTCCACAGACCATCCCCTCACCCCTTCAACCCTAAGGGAACCCTATGAAAAGTCCAAAGCCCTCCCTACTATGTCTAGGTTGAGCCAGGTTTACATCCAAAGAGAATAGGATCCCATGAAGCCAGTATATGCAAATAGAGACATATCCCAGTATCACTATCAGTGGCTCCTCAGTCTGCCCCAGCTGTCAACCCCCTTCTGGGCGGCTTGGTTGTTCCCATGCTCATTCACTCCCAGTCCAGTTTGAGTTGAGAATTTCACTCAGTATATTTTATTATATTTTTTCTGTCCCACAACACTATACCTTTTCATGATTTAGAACTGAATAAGCAATTTACTACAGGACTTTAAAACAAATAGCTAGAACCAAGCTGAACTTTGCTAAGACAAGGTGAAAAAGCCCTTGCAATGCATTATGAAAAAAACCCGACCTGTATATATATTTGGGGTCGAGGATGTGTTTGTGCTTTTTTCACAGAAAGAAAATAAATTCTGAATGTGATGTCAAGGCTGCGGACACAGAGGAGTTCCAGACTTCCAGAGATGATTGAGGAGAGGTCCTTGGTCCGGTCTTCCCTGCCCCCAAGGAAAGGAGTGCCTGCTGACAAAACCAGCTACACCACTCTGCAGGGTGCCATCCTGCCTCCAGAGTCCAGGGAGACCCAGCTAACATAAGTGCCAGGATGTGCTTCATGTAGCTGAATCCAGCTCGCCTCACCCAGGTTCTCCCACCTGTCCTGGAGCACAAAAGCTAAACTGCTCCTGCAGCTTGAACTCTGGTCTGCTTTGGAGCTGAGTTGCAGACTAAACATCAGACTGCTTTAAACTTTGGGACACAGAACTCATTTTAATTAAAATATTAACCTCTCTTCACTGAAGAAGGGGGAAAATTGGGGGTTCCTGTCACTGTTGCTCAGAGACTGGAACTGGTGGTATTTGATAACAACAATGTATGTCATTGTACTCCTACTGAAATTGATCTAATGATATTTGTAACTGCTTATAGATGTTGGGAAAAGTTTGACACATGCTGTAAAGTGTTTGGGTTTAATGCATATGTGAAAAATTTTAGATTTTTATCCCTTTTACACTGCCCTAATTTTTGGCAGGCAGCACACGTAACTTTATGTGGAGTAGGCACTTAGGAAGGAGGACATACCATAGGCCAGACTAAAAGGTGAATACTGGGTTGGGAAAAAGCCCTTTCTTCTTGTCTGGAGATGGAGCTATTGGTGCCAAAATTATATCATTGTATCTTTTGTTTGAGGAGCTCCTCACAGTCTTTTCATTAATGATAGATGCAGGGGCCCAATGACGGGAGTTAGTGTGGATCCTCGCCTGAATAGCACACCATACAGAGGTTGTAGAAACCGGCTCAACATGGCATGGTACAGGTATGAGGGCGCTCTCCACATGGCCTAAGACAGGGTGCCCTGTGATCTGTTTACTTTAATCCTGCTAGATGCCTTTTATTTGAGGAGCTCCAAGGACGGGCGACTTATGGCAGGATAATCCCCCTACCTAAGACAGGGCCCTGGGAACCCTAGGACGGGTAAGGGGGAAAGTAAAAAGGCCTGGTCCCCACTCGACCTAAGAATCATCAGTACCCCTCTGGTGCCAGGAGAGGTAAAGTGCTTCACCACTCGAGAGGAGGGTCTCTCCTTATCTCAGTCCCTTCTCCTTTAGATCTGACACCATGGTTGACTCTGACTGGTGCTCTCCACATAATAACTACCTGCCTTTATATAAGAGAAAGGGGGATCTGTTGGGAGCCGTTTCCTCCTAAAAATCATTACAGGAACCATCACCCTGGGGAGTCTGCAGGGAACCCCACACCCATAATTGTGCTAAGAATAGTTCTATTGCCCCACACCCAATTAAAGCTGTTAATGGAGAAAAAAAAATAAATAAACTAAAATGAAAAAAAATATAGTGGCTTAATTCCAAGAGAATGTTGTTTAAATATTCTTTATTTGAAGAATTTTATTCATGTAAAAATGAAATATGCTCAAACAATATTTTCACCCCCCCCCCCCCCCAGATTTCTTATATCCCTGTTGACAGTTCAGGCTAATAATAATTTCATGTTTCTTTTTAAATTATCCATTAATTCCACTTATTGTTGGCCATATATGTACATGGGTGTGAAGCCATTTGCAGGTAGAATTTCTCTGTCTCAGAAGCCACTCCCAAATAACCACAAAGAGGCTTAATAGTAATTATGAATGCTTGGCTGATAGATGAGGCTTATTATTAACTAGCTCTTATAATTTAAATTAACCCATTTACATTAATCTACCTTTCTGCCACATAGTGTTAACTTTCTTTCATCTTGTACTTCCTGTTTTCTCTCTGTGTCTCACTCGTGACTCCTCTGACTCCGCCACTCTTCTTCCCAGTGTCCTGAGCCTGGCTTTCCCACCTAACCTTATCCTGTCCAGCTATTGGCCAGTCAGCTTCTTTATTAACCAATCATAGTATAATTTATACAATTTACAGAAGGATTATTCCACTTCAGTTATACACTAGAGTATAGAGTCTTACCATGGCTATGGTAGGATTGCCTCAAAAAAGAGTAATTCCCTGTCCCCAAGTAAATATTAACTGTCAATAGTTCCACAGTAAGGGGCTGGGGCTTAAGATCGTTTAAACAATCTATACTGAGATTTTGGCTGGCTTAATCTTGTGTGGGTCCTATGCAGGTAACCATAGGCCAGATGTATTGATAAGCCAACCTTATCTAGATAATTCCTTAATTATTACTCTCTTCCCAGGTGATTTAAAGTTGTGCCAAATTGCTGTTTAAAGCTTACATAGAATCACTTACGTAGCTATGGTCACCTAGTGGCCTGGCTGAGTTTTGTGAACTAGCATGGTTTTACAATTCTGATGATTGATTTTTGACTGTTGTCTGGGCCATGTATTTTAAGTGGGCTATTCTGGGCTTCCTCACATAACATCTAGGTCCCAATATAAGTAGCTACAATACCCAGTTTCCAGCTACTGATTAAATTATATTTGTTGATGTTCTAGTGACCTCAGCAAATAACATGGCAAAATCTTGAATTAATTTGGAAGAGAACCAACAAAGAAAAATAATAATAAATGTGATTCACTAACGATGCACCAATACTGAAACAATTTATCATAGGTAGTAAATATTGTGGTAGGGGCACTTAAGATCCTGAGGGAAATGGTCAATAAATATTTTGATATTTTAACAATAGGTATGTTATCAAAAGATAGAAATAAGTAAAGGTGCATATAACTTATATTTACATACTGGCTGAAAGACTGCTTAGTCTAGGAATGAGTAATGCTATCTTGGACTGCTAATAGTAAAGAATAATACAATATGGAGAAAGCCATAATTAATATAATATGGAGAAATGACACTCTTTAGAGAAGTGTTCTCATCAAAAGTACCGCTTGCAGTGTTTGGTGGGAGTTTTTAAAAATATTTTTCTTTATTCAGCAGACATTTGGTGAAGGCCTACTATATTACTGACAAGAGATATGAGAATTCCAGCTAAGAAAGGAGACACTACGGCTTCCAAGTTGCAGAATGCAAAACCAACTCACAAAATCAGTTGTAGTTCTATATAGTAACAATAAGAAATCTACATTAAAATGGAATTAAGAAAGCAGTGTTATTTATAATAGCATAATCAAGAATAGAATATTTAGTAACAGACTTAACCAAAGATATAAAAAGTCTTGTATGCATGATGTGGGAGTCCCCTCTGTGTGCTGTGATTACCATTAATGAATAAAGAAACTGCCTTGGCCTGTTGATAGGGCAGAACTTAGTCAGGTGGGAAAGACAAAACTGGGAGAAAGAAGGACAAAGTCAGGGGGACTCTATGGAGCCCTGTCAGAGTTAGACATGCCAAATCTTTGCCGGGAAGTCACTGCCACGTGGCAATACATAGATTAATAGAAATGGGTAAAATTAATATAAGAGTTAGCTAATAAGAAGTTAGAACTAATGGGCCAAGCAGTGTTTTAATTAATACAGTTTCTGTGTGATTATTTCTGGTCTAAGCTAGCCGGGTGGCCACGAAACAACAAACAGCTCACTCCTCTCCCTCCTACATATGCAGGCTAGAGAGATGACTCAGAGGTTAAGAGCACTGACTCTTCTTCCAGAGGTCCTGAACTCAATTCCCAGCAACCACATGGTGGCTCACAACCATTTCAAGTGAGACCTGGTACCCTCTTCTGGCCTGCAGGAATACATGCAGCATAGAACGCTATATACATAATTAAATTAATAAAAAATTCTGTATATTATAAATTCAAAATTGTTGCTGAACAAAATTAAAGAAGGCACATATTAATGGAATAGCATCTTGTGCGCATAAAGTAGAATCTTTAGTATTGGTAAGATGTAATACTCCTCAAAGCAACCAAAAGATTCAATTAAATCCCTGTCAACACTCCATGGTATTCTTTGGAAAAAGCAGGAAAATACGGCTTAGATTAATTCTATTTCCCATTCTCTTCTTCCTCCCCTTCTTTTCCTCTGTCAGTTCCTCCTCCTTTATCATTTATTTTCCATTTCATCCTCCACCTTTTATTTTGCATTTTTACCTGCCTAGGCAGGTCTTGAATATGCAATCTTTTTGTTTCAGGCTCCTTGAGTATCTAGGAGAATAGCTTGTATCTTAAGATTCCTTTGAAATGTCAAGGGACCTTGAATTGCTGACATTGAGAATAGTTAGAAGTCCTGCACTTTCTGATTTTAAAACTTAAAGTATAGTACGCTATGGCATGCATGACAGTATGGGAGTGGCATGAACAAACTATAAGAAAAATGGAAGAGAGCATCCAGCCCAGACACAAACTCTAACATATATTGCCAACTTAGTTTTGAAAAGGGTCAAGACCATTTCGTGAGCACTTCCAGAAACTCTTCCAGGAAATCATCTCTTTGACACACTTGGTACAGTTGCTTTTGTGGCCTACTACATGTTTCATTATATCCATGAAAATGATGAGGCCAAACTCCCTTGCAAATATTAAGTGCCTTTCCCGAGCACAACCCAAGGACAAACATCATAAGGTGTAATAAGGTGCAGCAACAGGGCTGAATCCATAGGCCCATCCTCCACCACTGTTGAATGGAAGGAGGTTTAAGGAAGTAAAGGTCCAAGCCAGAAGATGGAAGCTAATATAGAATCTGTCCTAGGTGGCAAGTTACTAGGCTTTGTGGAAGACATCAAGAACTTTGAGGATGTGCTTTCCAGGGGAAGGAAACCGTAGTTGCTGGTACACTGGCTTGTGAAGCTAAGTAAAAGGATGCCAAAATTCTGCAAGTAATTCATGTACCTGGACGGTATCCTGGTCCTGTGCCATTGATATTATTCCCATTCATGGTTATGGAAGCTTTGAATAAAGCATTTCATTCAGGGTCCCAAGATATGTAGAGCTGAGACTTTGGAATTTAGCTTCCTATTAGACAAACCTGGCACTGCCCATCCCATTTTCTTTTTCTTATGCTGCTTCTTTCTTTGCCATCTACACTCTTCTTCCTCTGAAGTTACAATCCAGAGGTCTTCTAGAAAGTGCTTGGTAGTCAGTGAGAGGGGGAAACTATTCTGAGGCCCAAGTACAAATGTCAAGTATCATTCCATGTCATCAGAAAGACCCCAGCTTCCTGCACTGGCATACTGCAGACTCAGGGTCCCTGTCTCTTCATCTACACTGCCAAATCCACAAACAGTCAAGTAATCAACTTATATAAACACACAAAATAAAGCATATGACAACTTTTCAGGAAAATAATCGGTGCCTGAGCTAACCACGGTGGGAAATACGGAAGGGTCACTACCCTTCTTCCTGACAGATTCCCTGGATGCCCTGGAGCTAGAGTTATAGGTGGTTGTGAGCTTTCTTATGTGAGCTTTGGGAGCCGAACTCTGGTCATCTACTAGAGCAGCAAGGGCTCTTGATCACTGAAACATCTCTCTATCCAGTCCTTCATTGTGTGTTTTTAGCAAAACTTTGGTGGAATCGATTTAAAGACTTCCATCGTTGCACTTACTCAAAAGAAACCTCTTTCAAAAATCTAACGATTCTCAGAGATTCCTAAGAGAAAAAAAATAAAATGATTCAAAGACATCTGCAGTCAGGCACAAGACTGAGCTCTGGGAGTATTCCTGAGGAAGGGAAAAGGGATTGTGTGAGACAGGGGGGTCAAGGTCATGATGGAGGAACCACAGGAACAGCTGATCTAAGCTCGTGAAACCACATGGGCTCTGGACCAACAGTTAGGGAGCTTGCATGGACCAGACCTAGGCCCTCTGCATGTGTGTGACAATTGTGTAGCTTGCTCTGTTTGTAAGGTTCCTAGCTATGAGATCAAGACCTGTCCCTGGTGCTTAGCTGACTTTTTGGAACCTATTCCCCATGCTGGATTACCTTACCCAGCCTTTATACAGGGAGAAGAGCTTGGTCCTCCCTCAACTTGATGTGCCCTGCTATGTTCAAGTCCATGAAAGACCCGCACCTTTCTGGATGGAGACCTAGGAGCAGTGGGTAGAAGGGAAGGGGGATAGATGGGAGTTGTGGAGGGGGATAGGATGAGAGGACAGTAAGGAGGGGAAACTCTGATCAGTATGTAAAATAAATGGAAATGTTAATTTAAAAAGAGAAGGAAAAAATCAAATGATTCCCTATTCAATAACTGTAAACAGATTTAGCCATTCATTTTATATCTATATTGTGTGTATAGTGTAAACATATAAGACTACTGATCCCAAAAATTCCAAGAGCAGGGAAAACCCTAGGGAATCTGTCAGGAAGAATGGTACTGATCCTCCCCGACTTCCAACCTTGAATAACTCAGACACCAATTCTTTTGTTGAAAACGTGTCACATGCTATATGTCATGGACCAAATATTATTTGAAATATTGCCTGAATATTTATGTATTTACCTTCAGTCCAACAGGAGTAAGGGACCACATCAACACCCTCAGTGATAAGAGCTGATGTAAATGTTACACATGAAATTTAACAGAAAGTATAAAAAAAATCTGAGGTAATTATTATCATCAATATTATTATTTTGGCTTTTCAAGACACAATTTCTCTGTGTAAGAATCCTAGATGTCCTTAAACTAGCTCTTTTTTTTTTTTTTGGTTTTTTTCAAGACAGGGTTTCTCCATAGCTTTGGCGCCTGTCCTGGAACTAGCTCTTGAAGCCCTGGCTGGCCTAGAATTCACAGAGATCTACCTGCCTCAGCCTCCCGAGTGCTGGGATTAAAAGTGTATCTCACTATTGCCCGGCCATGTAATAACTTCTAAAGCAGATCATTTTTCTTTTGGATGAGCACACCGTTTGTTTGAATTGGACAGTGTCATTAGCTAGAATTCTATTCCAACCCAGTCCCAAAACCTTGATGTTGTACGTGAAAAGCAATGTCTGACTAGCATTCAGTGTGCTAACAGGCCCTCCTGAACTAGCAGCCACTAAAGCTGACCATGTCCACTTAGTTCTAAACCCATTCTCTGAGCCACTAGTGCTAGGTGGCGGTGACGGTCACAGAAATTTTTACATGTTCACTCGAGCATTCTGGAGTCAAGTGTGTGCCTTTCTCCAATGCTCCATTCCAAATTATCTTGCACTTCTGCACAATCCACCTGTCATCTCATCCCTGCAACCTAGAAGGAACGGGCAGCATGCGGACACGCATTAAAGCTCATTCTGGAAGCATGCCCTAGGAGCAAGATTTAACTCCATGCTACCTTTTCACACCCCCATCAGTCTCCCTCAGGTCCTCCTTGCTTGGGCCACACCCATCCTTTGTGAGCTAAAACAGACAACACTTACCTCAGCAAGTGGGCACAAGGGCCAGAGCAGTCAGTCAGGGAAGCAGTGAGTGGCAGGCGCGCATGTCCTCAGCTCTTTCCTGCAAGCGAGCACTTGGACTTCGTGCGTGAGGACCCCAGAGAACCAGGAAGCTTGCGCGGACCTGCGCATTGTCGCATTGCCGTCACCCTTTGCTTCCGTCCTTTCATTGTTTGGTCGGTAGCAGTGCCGAGGTTCTAGACCTCGAGGTCAGTCATTCCTGGGTCCCTAGTTCTGCTTGAGGTCCATAGTTGTAGTTATGGCCAAGAAGCTTTCTTATAAGCATAAATATTATACTCCGAAAGATTTTGAGGAGGAAATAGTTTGTGAGAACGGAGTTGTGGCCTCCACGTCAGCTGCGGCCATGGAGGCAGATGGTGGCCATAGCCACCAGGATTCTTCTTTTTGCCTCTGCCTCCCGAGTACTGGGATTAAAGGCATGTGCCACCACCAACTGGCCCCTAGTACTGTTTTTAAATTAGCATACTTTGCTCAGCAGAGACTTTGACATTTATTTTTAATTTTTGATACTTTCTTAAAATTATTTGTCTCTATCATTTAGAAACTTTTGCAGGAGATGAATTCATTTCAAAAGTAAGACTGCCTCTGAGAATGAATATTAATGCCAAGTGTGAGAAAGGACAGTGATATTTTAAAAGGCATAGAATTCATGTATGACGTTCTATTGCATGTAAAACACTGCATGATAAACATCCATGGTTCTCTTTATACAGGGAAGCACTTGCAAGAGCTCTTAAAGTGCCTGAAGCGAAACTGAAGGTCAGTGAATCCAAACAAAGCAATTGGACAGACAATCTATAGCCTTCCTTAGGCATTAGCTAGCCTTGTCCTAGGCACTTTTCAATGAATCGATTCCATTTCCTTTTATCCCTGTTTGAATGCTGGTTTTTTTGGCACAGGGTTTCTCTGTGTAACCCTTGCTGTCCTTGAATTCAGGGTTCTCTTACTTCCACCCCCCCAAGTGCTGAGATTACAGCACTTGACAAACTAAGATGTCTTTAGCTCTATTTTAACCTTAATTGAAACTGCTCTACATAAAAGGGACATCATCTCTAGGTGGTCAACTTCTGCAAACATTCATAGCACATGGTTTTCATTGTGATGCAATTTTGGACCCCCAGCTGGCCACACATTAGCCTCCTATGGAAATACTCCTTGCCCCTTTAATTCTTTAATTGTCCCCGTCTTTCTATTTTGTGTCTGGAATATCAGGGTTAAAAGTGCTACACTGCATAAAGAAAAAAATGATCATAACTTTGGACGATGGTAATTAATAGTGACAACCCTTAATGTTAATTTTTCTGGGATTCTGTGTTGTGGCTAGCCAAACATGTTGCCAAATAGTTATATTAGGGTTGAGAGGAGGCATGGACTGATAGGTATGGAAGAACAACACTTAAAACACAAAGATTAATATTGTGCAGGGCAGGATTCTGGAAATCTCGCTGAAGCAGAGATAGTATTCTTCATCCTGATGCTGGAGAACTTTGTATAACATGAAAGAATATGCTGCTCAGATTTACCATGGGTGGAAGTCCCCACTGAAGTGTTTATACTGCGGGAAAAAGACAAAATCATGGCCCTGTTTGCAGAAGTTGACACACAGCCGGGGCTTGCTTTTGTGAGCTGAGTAGGAAGTTCCATGTTAGTTGCTTAAAGTGATGTCTCTCCCTCGGCTCTGGGGGTGGAAGCCAATGCTAAAACAATCTTGCCTCCCTCTGATTTTAGGTGTGGTTCACAAAACGGAGAGCGAAAGACAGGAAAGAAAAACGCGTACTGATAGAGACAACACCTCCTATTGAAGATATCATCATGCTGTGGGACACTGTGGAAGATGTTTTCTAGAATGGCATCATCCTTCGTTCAGGAGCCAAATGGCTAATTGGTGACCCATGTGCCCATTGCCTTGATTAACTAACTCGTGTTAGCAATAAACACATAACCTCCACATGCTTTGTGGTATTTTGTAGGATAGGATGTACACTTTTCAGGAATTCCATTTAAACAGAATGACAAAATCTGGTTACATAGATTAGCATTGTAAGTCAAGAGTGTTGCTTGCATAGATGAATATTCCCAATACATGGTGACTGGAAAACAGTGGGTCACATGAGCCTTCTTGATTCAGGCTTAGTAGATCCTCTGAGCAAGTGATTCAGAAGTAAACCTGCAAACAAGAAATCTAAGGAGAAGGTGGCACAGACGATATTGGTGCCAATGAAAACTTTTATTTGGGGGATTGTACCAATACTTTTTGTATTCTTAAAGAAATTGGATTTTTTTCATACCTGACTATGGTTTCCCTTCCCCCTACTTCTCCCAGGTCTTCCCCACATATTCTCCCATTTGGATACATTCCCCTTTCTGCCCCTGAGCTCAGGTAGGTGGAAGCTGCCCACAGGCCTTCCTGGACCTGCTGAAGACATTCATGGGCAGGAGAGGGTCACTGTGATGAGCAAATGTGTGGTGGAGAAATTGGAGGGAACGAATCAGAACGGTTCATGTGCTGTAGAAAGAGGCAGAACAGAAGGAGCAAAGGGGGTGAGGAGCAGGCTGCTGTGGGCGACCTGTTAACCACCCAGGGTCGAGGTGGTACCCAGACCCAGCCGTTGTGCCATTGTGATATCGGGGACTGAGATGCTGCTGAAGGCCATGTCTGGGAGAGTGGCCAGGCTCTCTGTGTTGATGTCCATGGCTCCTGCTATCACTGAAGGCCATGCATATGCCTGCCATCTGGGCTACCACCTGGGGCCGTGTTGGTGTCCCTGGTTCATGCTGCTGCAGGAACCATGCCAGTCTGAGTACCTGTGCTACCACCTAGGGTCTTGGTGGCGTCCATGTGTTCCTGCTGCCGAGGACCATTCTGGGTCCATGTCAGAACTGCAGCCAGGGTCTGTGTTGAGGTCCATGTCCTGTGTTGTCACCAAAGGCCACAGGAATGCTCAGGGCCTGTGCTGCAATCTGGGACCTTGTTGGTGTGCAAGCTTCCAGAGCCATGCTGATCTGAGTAACCTGTGCTGCCACCCAGGGCCTTGGTGTCATACAGGCCCAAGTAGCTGCTGATTGCCGTGTGTGTGTGTGTGTGTGTGTGTGTGTGTGTGTGTGTGTGTGTGTGTGTGTCCCTATGGCAGGCAGGGTCTGAGTTGATGTCCATGGCTCCTGTTACCACCAAGGGCCATGAAGTTGTCTGGGGTCTGGTCTGCCACCTGAGGCCATGATGGTTTCCCAGGGTGAAGCTGCTGCCAGCGACTGATCTGAGTGACCTGTGTCACCACCTGGGGCTCTGGGGATGTCAAGGCCTAAGCTTCAGCCTAGGGATATCTCTGGGTCCGTGGTCCTACAGCAGCCAGGGTCTGAGTCAATGCCCATGGCTTCTGTTGCCCCCAATGGTAGTGCTGATGCCTAGGGTCTGGTTAGCTATCTCAAACCATGTTGGCGTCTGAGAGCCATGCTGCTGCTGGGGCCATACTGATCTGGATGACCTGAGCTGCCACGGGTGCCATGGTGACATCTGAGCCAGAGATGATGCAGAAGGCCATGTCTGGATCCGTGGTCCTGCCGCATCTGGGCTCTGTCATGATGTCTTTGGTCTATGTTACCATAGAAGGGCATGCATGATGAAACACAAGGGCCATGCTGAGCCAGGCCTGCCCTTCACTAGCCCTGGCAAACTTGACCCTGAAACTTCCTGTGGCAAGAGAGCTGACCCTGACACACACAGGCGAGCTGGTCCTAGTGGCCCAGACATGGAGGGCTGGTCCCTGCACTCAGGAGACATGGCTCCACCCCTTACCACAGGCATGCAACAGCTGACCCTGATGGAATGGGTGTAGGAGAGCTGGCTCCAAGGATCACCTGAGGGGGCAGCTCCAGGTTCCGGGACCAACCAGGTCGCCTATCACCCTGGACTAAATCAGGGCTTTGAGTTGCCCACCCTAGCATCTTCCCATCTAGGACCTGCTGGCACTTGTGAAGGGCCTGGTTCTGCAGGATCTACACGACTTGGGGCAGCTGCGGGATATTGCAGAGGAGTTTCAGTGAGGGTCCAGATAACAGAGTCCTTTAACCAGACCAATCACTCATCACAATGAACGTTTTCGGGTGGGTCTGATTGGACAAAAAGGTTTACTGCATGTCACACCACAGCTCCCAAGGCCACTAAAATAATTGGAGTGGCAGGAAAGAGAGAGGAGTGACGTTGGGTTGGTTCATTGGTTGGTTTGGTATTTTTTTGATTTTCTTTTCCGGTAGGACATCACACAGGTAAAGGGAGTATATAGAGGGACTGGGAAATGAGCAGAATTGGGATGCATGTTGTGAAATTCCCAAAGAATCAATAAAGTGTTGCATATATTACATATTATATGTATAATGTATACAAACATACAGGCGTCTAAGGAGTAATAATAAAAGAAAATATAATGAATAAAATAGAAGCTACCATGTTCAAATTGAACAAAATGTTGTGGGTCTGGGATCAATCAGAGATTCACCGTGACCATGAATAAATTTTAATAAGAAGAGGGTTTATCAAATAAATACTAGTGCTGTATACTCATGACCCCAGGACTACAACTGAGAGCCCTGCCTAGTTGTAGTCCCTGGACAGAGTATCCAAGGCTTATAGAGTCAAACCACAAGATTACAATGTATTCTACTGCATGTAGGCAGGGTCTAATTGTAACGTGTATGTCTTGCAGGTGCAGAATCTTAGAGAGTTAAATTAAACCAATAGCTCAGTTTCTTGACTGTTCTGCTTTTCCTTCCTTCTCCTGTCATAAAATCAGGTGGATCACCTAACACTTGATGGAGAGGAATGTTTGTTCGTTTTTTAAGCATGCTTAGGTCTAGAGCCATAAGCCAACTCCAGATCCGGCTCATCAGTAAAGTAGACCAGCATAAAATAATATTCCAGTACTATGAATATCTTAACAATATTCAGATCCCTGTAAAATGGAATCCAGTACCCAGGGAGAAACCTGGTTATCAAATATCAAAGCAGCCAGGGCAGGCAGGTGGGGCAGCATCTGCTGTGGCAGTAGCCTCAGTGATAGTCCTCCCTTGCTGGATCTGCCCTTCATCTCCCCCATCACCAGGTAGGACCTGGGTTCCCCCAAAGTGCCTCACTTCTGCAGGCACCTAGTAGTCAATCTACCACTGCTGTGGACCACTGGTTTTCTATCTTGATTTCCCTACATGCAGACATCCAATTTGACCAACACCATTTGTTGAAGAGGCTATCTTTTATCCATACTGTATTTCTGGCCTCTTTATCAAAAAATAATAGGTGTGTGGATTTAGAGACAGGAAACTTAGTCAAAACTTTAGAGATACACTGCCCTAATTTTTGGCAGGCAGCACGCGTA
The DNA here is from genome assembly GCA_902806775.1 of Microtus agrestis. NCBI lineage: Eukaryota > Metazoa > Chordata > Mammalia > Rodentia > Cricetidae > Microtus > Microtus agrestis. Next base: position 45,768 of record CADCXT010005137.1, on the reverse strand, counting down.
TCTTTATGTGGAGTAGGCACTTAGGAAGGAGGACATACCATAGGCCAGACTAAAAGGTGAATACTGGGTTGGGAAAAAGCCCTTTCTTCTTGTCTGGAGATGGAGTTATTGGTGCCAAAATTATATCATTATATCTTTTGTTTGTGGAGCTCCTCACAGTCTTTTCATTAATGATAGACGCAGGGGCCCAATGACGGGAGTTAGTGTGGATCCTCGCCTGAATAGCACACCATACAGAGGTTGTAGAAACCGGCGCAACAGGGCATGGTACAGGTATGAGGGCGCTCTCCACATGGCCTAAGACAGGGTGCCCTGTGATCTGTTTACTTTAATCCTGCTAGATGCCTTTTATTTGAGGAGCTCCAAGGACGGGCGACTTATGGCAGGATAATCCCCCTACCTAAGACAGGGCCCTGGGAACCCTAGGATGGGTAAGGGGGAAAGTAAAAAGGCCTGGTCCCCACTCGACCTAAGAATCATCAGGCACCCCTCTGTTCCCAGGAGAGGTAAAGTGCTTCACCACTCGAGAGGAGGGTCTCTCCTTATCTCAGTCCCTTCTCCTTTAGATCTGACACCATGGTTGACTCTGACTGGTGCTCTCCACATAATAACTACCTGCCTTTATATAAGAGAAAGGGGGATCTGTTGGGAGCCGTTTCCCCCTAAAAATCATTACAGGAACCATCACCCTGTGGAGTCTTCAGGGAACCCCACACCTATAATTGTGCTAAGAATAGTTCTATTTCCCCACACCCTATTAAAGCTGTTAATGGGAAAAAAAACAAATAAATAAAAAAAAAGAAAAAAAAACAAGAGAGACCCTGTCTTTAATAAACAGTAATTTAATGACTAAGTAGATAAATAAATGGTATCTGGCTTGTGAGAAATTACCCCAGAGGCTGACCTCTGCTTTCGCATGAATATATACAAACCCATCCCCATTGGTGAACACACACACACAAAAAAATGCTTTAGTATTTCTGTCTTCATCCATTCTTCTATCAGCAGTCAGATTTTCAGTTTTCAGAAGTTTGTAAGCTTTCTGTTGTTTCTGTTGTTGATATCCATCTTTAATCCAGGAGTTCAGATAAAATGCAGGGAGTTATTTCAATTTTCTTGCATCTGTTGAGACTTTGTGTACAAATATGTGGTTAGTTTTGGAGAGAGTTCAATGAGGTTCTCTCAAAAGAATACATATTCTTACAAAATAAAGTACATTCTTTTATGTTTGGGTAAAATGTTCTGTAAATATCCATTAGGTCCATTTGGATTATGATGTCAGTTAGCACCAGCATTTTCCCATTTAGTTTTTGTCTGTATGACCTGTCTATTGACAAGACTGAGATATCAAAGTCTCCCACTATCAGTGTGTGAGGATAAATATGTGATTTAAGCTACAGTAGTGTTTCTTTTTACCAACATGGATGTCTTTGTGTTTGGGACATGGTTTTGAGAATTCAATGTCCTATAGATGGATTTTCCTTTTGATGAGTATGTAGTGTTCTTCTTCATCTCCTCTGATTAGTTTTGATTGTCATCCTTGATGTTGAGATATGCTTCTAGAATGAGTCAGAAGGACGAATCCTATTTTCACATTCATTTTGTTAGTCTGTGTCTTTTTATTGAGAAATTGAGACCATCAATATTGAGAAATGCAAATGAGTAGTCCTCTTATTTCGTTAGTGGTGGTGGTGATGGCAGCGATGGTGGCGGTGGGGGTGGGGGTGTGTGTGTTTACCCTCTTTTGATTTGCTGTCCTGAGAATCCCTGTGTTTTGTTGTGTGTGGCTAACTCCTTGTGGTTGGAGTTTTCCTTCTAGGGCCTTCTGTGAGCATAGATTTGTTGATACTGCTTAATTTTGTTTTTATCATGCAATGTCTTTCTATCTTTTGTAATTTCAAATTTTGATGACACTAGTAGTCTGACATGTGTGGTCTCTCAAAGTTTGTAGAACATTTATCCATGCCCTTTCGGCTTTTAGAATCTCCATTGAGAAGTTGGGTATAATTCTAATTATAATTTTTTGTTGAGCGGATTTTCTTTTGTGGTCTTTTCTAGTCCAGTCTATTAGGTGTTCTGTATGCTTCTTGCACCTTTATAGGCATCTCCTTCTTCTATGGTTTTGTTGAGAATATTTTCTATGCCTTTGACCTGGTTTTGTTCCCCTTCCTCTATTCCTATTATTCTTAGATTTGGTCTTTTCATACTATACCAGATTTCCTGGAATTTTAGTGACAGAATTTTTAAAATGTGTTTTTCATATTTTTAAATGCATTTTTTCATATTTTTAAGAACAATCTCTTCCATTTGACATATCAACTCAGTCCGTGTGCTTCAGCTATGTTGCAATACTCAGGGCCTGATCAGTTAAGATTTCTCGGTTCTAGAGGAGACATATTTGATTGTGGTTGTTACTGCACTTTTACACTGATATCTAGGCACCTGGGTGTGGGGAAGATTGTAATTCTAGGTGCTGGTATATGGTCTTGTTTTTCTTAAGTGGGTGTTTTATTCCTTGGTTTCTGTTGCACTCTCTGGTTCTTAGGAGAGTGTGGTGGATCTCTGTTGTCTTGTAGGAAATTTTTCTGGATTCCTGATTGGTGTGGCCACTGGGGTTTCCAGGGAAAATGCCTGATATACATAAAAATAGAATACATGGACAAAGGTATAGCTGTATGACAACAGAAAGTTGTCTCTTGGTGTTTTAGGGACTGTGTGTCAGGGAGAGGAGAGTGTAGTCTATTGTAATGTACAAGAAGCACTCAATACACTGTTACCAGGAAAATGTAAGTGGAATGGCAAGAAAGGGGGCTGCTGTTTAATCTAGTTTCAAAACGATGATGTATTTATTTCATGCATGTACAGCTTAACAAAATATTCCAATGCTTAAAGCTAACAAAATGGCATACTGTGTAAAGGTGTTCGCTGTTAAGCCTGATAATAGCAGTTAAATCCATGAGACACTCACGGAACCATTTCCTGGGCAGGTAGTCATGGACTGTATATAGAAACTAAATTTTTGGTATATGGTACTTATCTAAAAAGAAATGTCCATTTCTTTTGCATTTTCCAGTTTTGTGGCATACAAGCTTTTGTAGTAAGACCTAATGATTCTCTGAATTTCCTCTGTGTCTGTTGGGATGTCCCCCTTTTCATTTCTGGTCTTGTTAATTTGCATGTTCTCTCTCTGCCGTTTGATTAGTTGGGATAGGGGTTTGTCACTCTTTTTGATTTTCTCAAAGGACAAGCTCTTTGTTCCATTGATTCTTTGGATTGTTTTCTATGTTTCTATTTTGTTGATTTCAGCCCTCAGTTTGATTATTTACAGCCTTCTACTCCTCCTGGGTGAGTCTGCTTCTTTTTTTCTAGAGCTTTCAGGTGTGTTTTTAAGTCTCTAATATGAGCTTTCTCTGTTTTCTTTATGTGGGCATTTAGTGCTATAAACATTCCTCTTAGCACTGCTTTCATAGTGTCTCATAGGTTTGGGTATGTTGTGTCTTTATTTTCGTTGAATTCAAGGAAGACTTTAATTTCTTTCTTTATTTCTTTCCTGACCCAGGGGTGGTTCACTAGTTGACTGTTCATTTTCCATGAGTTTGTAGGCTTTCTTGAGGTAGAATTGTTTTTAAATTCTAACTTTCTTCCATAGTGATCCGATAAAACACAGGTGGTTACTATTTTTTTTGTATCTGTGGATGCTTGCTTTGTTACCGAGTATGTGATCAATTTTCGAGAAGGTTCCATGAGATGTTGAGAAGAAGGTATATTCTTTCCTATTTGGGTGGAATGTTCTAATAACGTCTGTTAAGCCCATTTGATTCATTGTCTCTGTTAGTTCTTTTATTTCTTTGTTAAGTTTCTCTCTGATTGATCTGTCTATTGGTGAGAGAGGAGTGTTGAAATCTCCTACTATTAGTGTTTGGGGTTTGATGTGTTCTTTGAGTTCTAGTAATCTTTCTTTTACATATGTGGGTGCTTTCATATTAGGGGCATAGGTATTCAGAATTGAGACTTCATCCTCTTATGGTTATAAAGTGTCCTTCTCTATCTCTTCTGATTGATTTTAGTTTGAAGTCAATTGAGTGATGGGCAAGGATTGGGAATTTTTAAAGAAATATTTTTGAATTTTACTTTAGTTTCTGTTTGCCCCCAACTTCGAGAAAATTTCCATGCAATGAAAGGTCTCTGTGAGCAATCAGGGAAATGCAAATCAAGACAACTTTAAGATACCATCTTACACCTGTCAGAATAGCTCAAATAAAAAACACCAATGATAGCCTTTGCTGGAGAGGTTGTGGAGAAAGGGGTACGCTCATCCATTGCTGGTTGGAATGCAACCTTGTACAACCACTTTGGAAAGCAATGTAGCAGTTTCTCAGGAAATTCGGGATCAACCTTCCCCAGGATCCAGCAATACCACTCTTGGGAATATACCCAAGAGATGCCCTATCATACAACAAAAGTATATGCTCAACTATATTCATAGCAGGATTGTTTGTAATAGCCAGAACCTGGAAACAACCTAGATGCCATTCAATGGAAGAATGGATGAAGAAAGTATGGAATATATACATATTAGAATACCACTCAGCAGTAAAAAACAATGACTTCTTGAATTTTGCATGCAAGTGGACGGAAATAGAAAACACTATCCTGAATGAGGTAAGCCAGACCCAAAAAGAGGAACATGGGATGTACTCATTCATAATTGGTTTCTAGCCATAAATAAAGGGCATTGAGCCTATAATTTGTGATCCTAGAGAAGCTAGACACTGAGACAATGGGGATGTTCTATCGGGAACTCACCAAGGCCAGCTGGCCTGGGTCTGAAAAAGCATGGGATAAAACCGTACTTGCTGAACATAGCCGACAATGAGGATTACTGAGAACTCAAGAACAATGACAATGGGTTTTTGATCCTGCTGCATGTACTGGCTTTGTGGGAGCCTAGGCAGTTTGGATGCTCACCTTACTAGACCTGGATGGAGGTGGGTGGTCCTTGGACTTCCCACAGGGCAGGTAACCCTTATTGCTCTTTGGGCTGACGAGGGAGGGGGACTTTATGGAGGAGGGGAAGGAAAATGGGAGGCGGTGGCAGGGAGGAGGCAGAAATCTTTAATAAATAAAAAAAAAGGTCTCTGTGAAAATCTTACTGGACCCAAACTTACATAACCTTCTCTTCAGTTTGATATGGAGACCCTAAATACAATGTAAAAATGTAATCTTAGAAAAACAAAAACAGCTGGATGTAGTGGCCCACACCTTTAATCTCAGCACTTGGGAGGCAGAGGCAAGCAAATTTCTGTGAGTTCCAGGCCAGCTTGGTCTACAGAGCAAGTGCCAGCATAGGCTCTAAAGCTTCATAGAAACCCTGTCTCAAAAAAGCCAAAAAAAAAAAAATCAAAAACAACCAAAAACCAAACACAAACCTGAGCACCCCAGCTTGCTCTTAACAATGCTAAACTATTATGCATATAAGAATTAGGTCTCGCCGGGCGGTGGTGGCGCATGCCTTTAATCCCAGCAATTGGGAGACAGAGGCAGGCAGATCTCTGTGAGTTCGAGACCAGCCTGGTCTACAAGAGCTAGTTCCAGGATAGGCTCCAAAAAAAAAAACACAGAGAAACCCTATCTCGAAAAACCAAAAAATAATAATAATAATAATAATAATAAGGTCTCAAATTTGAAAAGATTTATAAAATACTGTCTTTATGTTTTTTTGTTTACCTAGTATCCTATTCTGAAGGTGGAAAGAAGATAGGTACCATATTAATAAAAGTTAGGCCCTTGGTATAAGCAAAACTTTCTATGCTGACCCCACATGTAACCACCGTTTTAGGTGGCAACACCCTGAATACAGAAAACTAGGTAAGAAACTAGCTAAGATGCTTTTTTGTAGCAGATGAAGACAATTACAAAATTTACAAGTGATCAAAATACAGAGAGGAAGGATCTATGGGGTGCCCCTGCTCTATTGTTATAATTACAATACAGCAGCTACAAATAAGTCTCAGGAAACATCACAGAACAATTGAAATGATTCTAAAATCTAGAAAATTATGTCTGGTTCGAGATAGTCTTTTCTTTTTTAAATTATATTTTTCATACCAACCACAGTTTCTGCTACCCCCTCTCTTCCTGTTCCCTCACCCACCTCCCATCTACTTCCTATACCCACTCCTCCTCCTTTCAGAAAGGTGCAGGCCTCCTATGGGTGTCAACAAACCATTGCATATCAAGTTAATGCAGGACCAGACTCCTCTCATTGCCTCAAGACTTGGAGAGGCATCCCAGCCTGGGGAATTGGTTCCAAAACCCAATTCTTGCACCACGTATAGATCCTGGTCCCACTAGCAGGGTCCCCACAAATAGACCAAGCCACACAACTGTCACCCACATGTGGAGGGAACTAGGTAGTCCCTTGCAGGCTTTCTTAGTGTCTGTACAGAGTCTATAAACTCCACAAATCTGTGGAGTATCCTGGCTCATACAATCCCTCCTGCCTCTCTTCAACAGGACTCCTCTACCTCTGCCTAGATTTTGCTGTGAATCTCTGCATCTGCTTTCATCAGTTACTGGATGAAGGTTCTATGGTGATAATTAGGGTAGTGACCAGTTTGATTACAGGAAAAGGCAGGTTCAGGCACCATCTCCATTTTTGTTAGGAGTCTTAGCTAGGGCCATCCTTGTGGATTCCTAACAAGGAGGACCCTACGAGGGACGCATGAATTCCTCTGGGAAGGGAAATAGACGAGACCTCCTGTGCTTTCTATATACAAAAGGACATCTATACTTAGGAAATTTTAACAGTATAATTTCCTGAACAAGATCTGAACAAAGAATATACCAGTTAATATACCCGTGTAGATGGGAAAAATTTCATAGGACAACACCCTAGGTGAAGAGTTAGAGGTAATTAAAGACTGCAGAGAGGGAGAATCAGTGAACTCCAGTAAAAAACTGCTTAAAGAATTATCCAATTCCAAGTGGTCAGTCCTAAATACATACACATATGAGCAATACAAAATGTACTCTGCAGGATACAGACACACACACACACACACCGTATAATTATTAAATAATTATATATGTTTATGTATAAATAATGAATTCATGAATTTGAAAGGGAATGGGAGGGACATCAGGGGAATTAGAGGGGTGAGAGTGTTAGAAATTTTGTGAATAGAATTTAAATATAGGAAGTTCTAATATATATATTTAAAAAGAAAAACTCAGTAACTCAATAAGAATTCTTTCAATAGGAGAAAACATGGGTATACATAAGCCTCATATTTGTCTGTTTTGCCTTAGTTGGACTTTTCACCTGTGTTCTTTGTCTTGGAAAATAAAAGTACTTGTCTCTAAAATCTAAGTTTTATGTCTTTGGACTGTCATTTTATTTGATCCATCTCATGTCACCTTTGTATTAGTTCATTTGGGATCTTATTAGACTATGTGAGGCTGACTATATTACTTATAAAGAAAATAAGTTTATTTTGTAGGGTTCTGTAACTTCCATCCTGTCACATTAGTACATGTTTGACAGGTACCTTTTAGCAAGTGACACTATGGAAGGAATGCTTAGAGAGGTGAGAGATTCAACTGAGAAATAGGTAATCAGAGAAGACCACAATTCACCAGTATTGCTTTTCAAGAAACTTTCCAGGTGGGAACTAAATAATAACTGACGACTATAATTTTTAAGTATCTGCACATTGATGCCTCATTTGTATACAGTATAGAGAATCTGACAACTTTTTTACAATAGTTTTATATATAAATCTGTTAATGAATATGAAAGCTTTATTAAGAGAAAATATGTTTGTTAGGATTACAAACTGTTCATCTTGAAAATATAATCATTAATGGTTTCCAGTGATTGCTAGCTTTCTATAGATGTTAAGATAACCGATGACTAGCCGGGCGATGGTGGCGCACGCCTTTAATCCCAGCACTCGGGAGGCAGAGGCAGGCGGATCTTTGTGAGTTCGAGACCAGCCTGGTCTACAGAGCTAGTTCCAGGACAGGCTCCAAAGCCACAGAGAAACCCTGTATCGAAAAAACCAAAAAAAAAAAAAAAAAGAATTAAAAAAAAAAGATAACCGATGACTGAACATTTTAATTACTGAAAAAAGCAAATTAGAAAAAGTTAAAGAAACAAATCTCTATGTGAGGGGAGTAAAGTAATAGTGTTTTGGTTACAGAAGAGGAAAGTAACTCTTGTCTAGATGGTACAGCTGATTGTTTCAGTGAGCAAGAAGAAGAACAAAGGATAAATAAATTTATATAAGAAAGTTATAGAAGGAATGTACAGAGAAAACCATTTCATGTATGTTAAGTGGGCTAAACCTGAAAGAAATATGACATTTGTTATTTTATTGAATAAAATATACATTTTTTTTACATTCCACACACTGTTTTACAGTTTAAAATGTAATCTGTATTAATTCCAGGCTATGGTATATGTAGTTTAAATTCAAGTTCAGATTCTAAACTCTATTGTACATATATGGGGACTTTGGTTTCTTTCTTTCTTTCTTTCTTTCTTTCTTTCTTTCTTTCTTTCTTTCTTTCTTTCTTTTCTTCTTCTTCTTCTTCTTCTTCTTCTTCTTCTTCTTCTTCTTCTTCTTCTTCTTCTTCTTCTTCTTCTTCTTCTTCTCCTTCTCCTTCTCCTTCTCCTTCTCCTTCTCCTTCTCCTTCTCCTCCTCCTCCTCCTCCTTCTCATCCTCCTCCTTCTCTTCCTCTTCCTCCTCCTTCTCCTTCCTCCCCTTCCTCTTCTTCCTCCTCCTCTTTGTCTTCCTCTTTCTCCTGCTCCTCTTCTTCCTCTTGCTCTTTTATGCCTTTTTCGAGACATGGTTTCTTTGTGTAACAGCCCTAGCTATTTTGGAACTAGCTCTGCAGATCAGGCTAGCCTCAAACTCCCAGAGATCCTCCTGCCTCTGCCTCTGGAGTTCAGGGATTAAAGGCGAGAACCACCACCACCTGGCAGGACTTTGGTTTCTCATGGGAATTTTTTCCCTATCCCAAGACCCAGATGATCAAAATTTCTAGTGTTCTCTTCAAAGATGATTGGGGAAGTTGTAGTCAAAGGAGAGTAATATTGCAAGGTTCTCTTAGAACAACCCATTTCCCTAACAGACAGAACTATAAACATCAGGCATTCCCATGGATTGCCAAAACTTCTGATTATGAGTGATTTGTTGTTTTTTTTTGTTGACTTCTACTTGTTATTCTATGTTTGTGAAGATTCATTTATTTCATGTGCATTGCTATTTTGCCTGCATGTATGTCAGTGTGAGGATGTCATACCACCTGGAACTGGAGTTACAGACAGTTTTGGGTGCTAAGAATTGAGCCAAGGTCCTTTAGAGGAACACCCAGTGCTCTTGACCATCGAACCAACTCTCCAGTCCTGGACTTTTATTCTTTGTAAAAAAAACAATTGAGATTTTTCTTGCTTCCTTTTAATTCTTATATTAGCTCCTTTTTCTGTTTCTGTTTCTGCAACTCCGTATTATATTTTCTTCTTATTCAAATTCATCTATTCATTCATGTGCTTTATATATTTTTCAAATAATACTTCAGGGGTCAACTCTAACAGTTTGAAGACAAATTTTGCTGTATATGAATGACTGTTTGCCATGAATATGTAATTTGTGGGTCTGCTTCTGGTTTACTTTCTCTACTAAATCTATAGCTCATTATTTATATTCCTATTTCTAAATTGAGCTAGAACTTTTACTGATGTGCTCAATATCACCAGTATAGTGTACACAAATAGTATTAGTGCATTTTCTCAGGTTTAAGTGGGTTTAATAGAGAAGATTTCACATGCACATTTTTTTGATTTTTCTTTTCCATAGTTCTTTGATTTATGAATGAGAAGATACATATGTGTGATTCTAAAATAAAATTCAGTAAAATTCACATGGGTAACACAAATCCCCCTTAAGAAAGAGCTGAATTTTTAATTTTCAAGGGTCTTGAATTCATCCTGCTTCAAGTTACTTGAAATGTCTTATTGGAGTCGATGGAGTTGCAAATCAAGCTTCCTTTGAAATCAAGATGACCTCATTTCATTGAGACAGTTTTTATGTTAATGTGCATTATTTATAAAAGATTCACTTTGAGAAATTCAATTTACAGCATGAATAGTTCAATTTCCAGGTATGGTATGATTTGGGATATAGTTTAATTACAGTTAAAAAGTGTCATCGAACCAATGAAGCATTTGGATAGCAAAATCCAAGAAATAAAAACATGTAGAGTCCTCCTGTTAAAGAAGCCGTAAAAATATATTTAATAACTAGCAAGTAAATGTGATATTTCCATACTTCTACATTCTATATTTTAAGTTGAATTGATGCATACTTTCCTGTTGGCTTATTGACTTTGTAGGCACCTCATTATCTTAGCAGGAAAAAGTTATCTAGAAATTTTATTTTTTATAATAACACACTTAGTTGTACTGTAAGAATAATTTTAAATGTATTTCTTTCTTATAAACCATACATTAAAGAGAATTCTACTAACTGTGGGTTCTGTGCTTTGAATCATACAGTGTATTAGTCTTTGTTTAGGCTTAGGGTTGCCTTTATGATTCCAGATGGTATGGTTATTAAGAGGCAGTTTGCCAAAATTATGCCTAATTAATATTCATTTAATGTGCACAAATGTCAAAGGACTTCAGCTTTCTACTTGCCTTTAATGTTGCCTTTCAGATGCTCCCCATGCATACTTTTTTGTGCTAATTCATTCTTTTCCTGGCATGCATGCTTTTCTGTTAATTTTTTCCTATTCAGACATCTACTTACAGCAATTCCTGGCTCTTAGTATAGGCTGGAAGTGTGTCAATCAGGGTAAAATCACCAAATTGTTCCCTGTCCACAAGAGCTGGTTGCTGATTGCAGTTACCTCAGCCTTAGAGGACTTGAGACATTATGTGTGGCATTAAATTTGCTTGGCCACACCCGGTATTGTGATTATTAAAGTCTACTATTTGTCCCATTGCATAAGAGGAAAATTTGGATATTTTTTGTGAGACATATGTTCCAGATTTACAAGATGGCTATTGACAAGTTTTGTCCACTCAAACTATTTTTATAAATAAAGCAATTTGACATATTTGAGTTTATTAATTATTTGTGTGTTTAAAGGTGTTGCTTAGCTTAGTAACATATGAAAAATGTTGCTAAGATAGTAAGCTATCATATCATCTTGGTACTATATCAATAACAAAGTAAGTTGTTTAGCATACTTTGACAGCATCACTGAACATATTAGAATCTCTGGGTGTGTTATTATGGAACCCATTCTATTGGTGTAGTCAAGTGTTACTTGAGCCAGGATGAAAATAACAAAAGCATTTTCACAGACACAGAGTAGTAATAATATTTTTAGATGACCAAATCATGTAGAATTAAGCTTCCCTATGTGATTTTTTATAAAGAAGTAACTCATTAAGATGTCTCTTTTTGATAACAAGGATAAAATTCTCAAATTTCCTGTTGTAATATGCTCTGGATGTTAATAGTTACGTACTCTGCAGTGGAGATACCTCACTATGGAAAAAGCAAGTGTACCACTGATTTCTGCAGCCTGTTGGACAACTTCCCTGTAGAATAAAGTTATTTCTAAGCTTCATCACCTCTCTACTGTAAATTGATTTAGGTTTGGCAACTATGAATATTTATTACTTTTTTGTCCCAATAAAGCAGATTACTGATTTTAAAGCTCTTTAAATGTTTAAATTTCATTTGCAGAAATATCTTTAAAATTACTGTTTTGTGAAACAATAAACTTTATTAAGAGCCATGGTATGCTCTATGAGTCAGTCAAGATCTCAACAGGAAATAAATGGAACATTTTATAGTACAATAGTTTTATTGGTGTTTATTCACAAAATAATCATTAATAACGATTTGGGGTGTATCCATGGGGACCACAGGATTTAGCATAAGTTCCATCAGATGTTGACATCATTTCCTTTACTGTAAAATAGATTAAAAGAAGGAATGAGTTCATGGAAACCACAGAAAGGTATGAAAAGCCAGTTGTTATCCGAGCAGTCCCTTTCTCTTAAGGGAAGCTGGAGGAGTAAATAACTTTACTGTGTTTTCCATTTTTATCTTCTGAAGATGTTCTCTGTCAGCTGAACTCAGAGCCCAGAGAAGTGCAGTGATGAAGCCTATACAGGCCAGTCTACTGAAGAAAATCATCAGATAGAATAGAGGATTGTGGCAATTCAGTGCTACATACCTCCAGATCACACTTTTTATGTTGTTGCAACCTTGTTCCATAAGTTATTTCTTTGAATTCCTATAAGACCACAGAAGAATATTTTATTTGACAATTTTACCGATGAAAAGTTGCAGACATTATAATGTATTTAATTTGATCATAATCACACAAGTAATCAATCCACTGTAGCATATTTGTAAAATGACTTCATATTTATAAAATATTATTATTAGCTAACATTGTTTGAAAGATTTTTAAGTTTAGCCCAATCCTAAGAGGTAGTTGCTGCTATCATTCCCTTTGGACAAGTAAGGAAATGGAGAGTGAAGTGAAATCTATGATTACCGAAGTTCAGAATATGCAATTGTGGAGGTAATTTACAGAAGGGGGTTTGGGATGACAGAAGAGGTATGGGTGCTTCTAGAGCTCCTGCTGTGTGACCTCACACTTGTTTCCTAAATTACTTCATTAGATCTTTCTGTTTATTCTTTCTTCTCCAGTATCAAGATTTAGCCAGCAGAATGTATAGACTCTTTCTCTCCCATCTTATCTACACTTTAAATGAAAGAATAAAGGACCTATAAAAACATTGCTCTTGCTCTTCAGACCTTTCTCAAAGACAAAAAAGAAGTTCTCAAAGAAAAAAGGGAATCTTCAAAGAAAGACATTTTCAAAGAAAGAAAGAATTCTTTGGTTCATGTTTGTCATTAGAGCCTTCAGCTCTTGCATTAACCAGAATTTTCTTGGAATCTCTGTAGTTTAGTTAATAAGACTGTCAAATGCATGGGGTAACTGAAAAGAAAATACTTAAAACATTCTCTCATAAATAAACCTCAAATTACCACAGGATAATGTTGAAGTGTGTCCTTCAAATTTGGTTTCATATATTTATACAAGTCTTGGGGTAAGTGACTTCATATTTCAAAATTTGTATTTTGTTGACCCAAATAACATATACTGATTTTAAAAAGTCATAGGTGAATGACGAGAAAAACATAAAACAATCCATAATATTACAAGTGGGAATTCACTGACTCCTGACTGACAGTTGGGGAACCTGCACATCACTTAACTAGTCCCTCTGAATGTGGGTGACAGTTGTATGGCAGAAGCAGGTTTCAGGACCACTGGCAGTGGGACCAGAATTTATCCTTACTGCTTTTTACTGACTTTTTGGGAACCCATTCTTTTTGGAGGGATACCTTGCTCAGCCTAGATATAGTAGGGAGGGCCTTGGACCTTCCCCCAAAGCAATGTGCCTTAACCTCTCTAAGGAGTAGATGGAGGGGGGGTGAAGGGGGTAAGTGGAGGGAAGAGGAAGTGGGGAAGGAGTGGGAACATGGATTTGTATGTAAAACAAAAAAATAAAATAACTTAAATAAAAAATAAAAAAGAAGTAGCATTGCAATGTGTGTGTTGTTTTGTGAATTTTATATATACATATATATGCATATATAAGAAAATAGTCATTACTCTCCCTCTGCTAGCTGATTTTCCCATTCTAATTTTCCTACAATATCTGAACTTAATTTAACTACATGGAACTTTAAATATATTGATTATTTATTACGTTTTGGATTTTATTCCTACAATGAATTATCACTAGTTTGTAGACTATCAAACAACAGAATCGTATCACTTTTGACAAATAATTAAAAGACAAAATATGATAGGAAATGTATATCTTAAAATGATACGTACTTTCAGCTAGTATTAATTCTTGTGGGTGAATTTAGAACGCGACAAGCTTTATAATTTTCCTAATTTTCTTTCATGTCTAAAATTTAAGCACAGAGTAACTTGTTATCATGCGCAACTAGATGAAAATGAAGTGAATTTTACTTTATCAATGTTTCTTAACTTCGTGGATATATTTTGAGTTATATGCCAACAATCATATGCTGATTTATCATGCTAAACCATTTTGAATGATTTGTGGGCTGGCAATTCAGTTAGGTTCTTCCTGAAGTTTGTTAAGAGCAACGACTTAAAAACCACTTAAGTTTCAGAAAGACATTATGGAGCTATCACTCACACATTTTTATGTGCATCATTAATGTAGTTTCAAATTATCTTTTTCTTTGGTACCTCACAGATTTTCCCATCCTTAGACAAGAATTTTACTATAATAAAATTGCTGATGAGTAAGAGAGATGCTTTTGTTTGGTGAAGTTACAGAAAGGAATTGTGATAGGGGGCTGAGCAAAGAATCTGTGTATTTCAGGTGTAACCTCAGGTATTCATTCGTTAGAAAAGAATGCTTATCAAAGTGGGGAAGTTTAATACATTTGAAGAATTACCTTTACAATAGTTCATTGTCTTCCCTGGGAACTATACATTACTATTCCTTTCTTTCCTCTCATAAATTTATAAAATTCTTAATAATACAGATTGTGTGCTTAAATTCTCTAACTGACATGATTCTAAGTATGTAATAGGAGCACAATAAATATTGCACTAATATTGGGGAATATTTTTAAAGATGTTTTGCATTTGTTTATACTGTGGAACCTTTGTTTTAATGATACAAAGATGTGCTGCATTCTTTTATGTTGCATTTGTTTACTCTGTGAAGCTGTGTTACTTTGCCTGTCTAAAACACCTGATTGATCTAAAAGAGCGCTGAAGTGCAATAAGAAGTCAGGAGAAAGGATAGGCAGGACTGGCAGGCAGATAGAATAAATAGGAGACAAATCTGGGAAGGCAGAGGATCGAGGAGCAAGAAAAGGAAGGCGTGAGAAAAGGGATCAGCCACACAGCCAGTCACAGAGTAAGAGAAGGAAAAAAGACCAGAAGCAAAAGGTAGACAGGGTAATTTAAGACAAGCTGGTAAGAAATAAGCCAAGCTAAAGCCGGGCATTCATAAGCAATAATAAGCCTCTTTGTATGATTTATTTGGAAGCTCCCCAAGGAGTAAAGATCTAATGAATTAAAAAAAACTCTACAAATTAATGTTCTTTTTATTTACTTTTTTTGAAAATTTCATACATTATGATTATGTAACGTTCTTCTATTTTATCTCTCCAATTCCTCCCTTCTGTTTCCTAATTCTCAAATTAATGTCCTGTTGAGATCATTTAGTGTTGCTCTTATTTTTTATGGCTGACGTCTTAAGATTGGATAACCTATAAAGGGTTAACATACTAATGGTCTCATCTTTGAAAAAAGATCATTTCCTTATTTCTCAGCAACCATAAATTCTCTATAGCTCTTATTCTTAGGTTGAAGAAAATAAATTATTCCTTAATTTACATTGACATACCAGCTGGTATTGTCACTATTTTAGGTCTTCTTTAGATAGCCATATTGTTGTGATTTCCTGGGTGTAGTTCTTTTATCACGTATAGAATACAGCAGATGTCCCATCCTGGTCCTCTGACACTTACAACCTTTCTACTCCCTCTTCTGTGATATTCCCTGTACACTTATTGTGGGGCTATATTGTATATTTATCACCTGTGGCTAGGTACCTCATGATCATTTGTTCTTGCTTCGACCAGTTGTTGTTATTGCATTAATCTTAATTGCTTGAGGTTCTTCTCTTATTTCTATAAAATAACCAAACTACACAGGGTCATTTATCATCTACTGATGAGGATGCGTTGTGAGGAATGTGTGGTTAATAATTGGCCATTATATGAATAAACAGCCTCAGGGTGTAGATGTCCTGCTTTATACATTATACCTTAGGCATGTGACTTTCCTAGGCTGAAACCCCGTAGAGCATGTTACTTCACTGAATAGTATACACTGTTGTGAAACAATGGCAGATATTAGTTATCAGAAACAAGGCAAGGTACAACCCAAACACTATATGATAGGAATCTTCAGGCCCACAATAATCTTACATGACCAGTGTTATCTCTACACTCTGTGATTGACCAAAATATTATCATAGTATACGCCAGGTGTGGTGGATCACATCTTTAGTCTCAGTATTTAGGATACAGACAGACAGATATCTGTGAGTTCAAGTTAAGCCTGGCCTACAAAGGGAGTTCTAGGCTAGACATGGAACACAGTGAGACCCTGTCTCAAAAACTAATGTGTCAGTGCAAATGACTGCATAAAATGACTGGAAGAAAAGCTTAAAGGAGACCAAGGGCTTTTAGAAAAGAAATGTAATGTTGTGGTTGAATGTGAAATGTCTGCCATAGGCTAATGGGTTTGAACACTTGCTCACCAGTTGGTAGCAGTGCCTGGAAAGGTTACACAGTCTTTAGGAAGTGTAGCCTTGTGGAAGGAGTGTGTCACTGATGGCAGGTTTTGAGAATTTATAGCCACTTCCTCTTTATTCCCTGCTTCCTGAGTATGGGTGCAGTGTGGAAGGCTGGCCTCATGCTTTTACCACTGTGCCTTCCGCAACATGATGACTTGTTTCCCCTGTGAAACTATAAACCCAAATGTACCCCGCCTCTTTATGTTGCTTTTTTCCAGGTATTTTTTTTAACAGAAACAGAAATAATACCGAAAGAAGAGATGTATATGCTGTAATCAACCAAGAATACATTCTGAATCCAAATTATAGTAAAAATATCCAATTCTTTCAGGGTACTAGGGTTAGAGCTCCCACTCTCAAACATACACTAGCTATACATGAACACTAACACTGGGCTGCAGATCAGTAAACTTATTCCTAGCACCCATGGGTATGGAAGTGTTTATTAGTTACCATAGAGAGACAGAGACAGGAAAATCCCTAGAGCTTCTTAGTAAGCCAGTCAAGCTGAATTGGTAAACTCCAGGTGCATTGCGAGACATTGTCTCAAAACTTAGGTGTAATACATCATTACACACTCATTATTGACCTCTGACCTTTACATGCAAATGCACATGAAAAGAGGCACACTTGTATGCTTTCCTTGCACACACACACACACACACACAAACTGAGCCACATATCCATTTCCCATTTCTTTTTTTGTTCTGGCAGTAAAATGAATTCTAACTTGTAAATTACATTTGAATATGGAGTCTTGAGTCAACTTTAGCCATTTTTCCTTAAAGCTTTCCTAAGTACCTCCAACTTTTTTATCTCTACTTTTAAAATAAGGTGTTTATAACCTACATAATATAGTATAATATAATACAATATATATATGCACATTATTATATACTGTTTGAACTTTTGTTACCAGGTTTTCTTTTTCAATTCTTCATTCAAATTGAGGGTGGACATTAGGCTTTATTGAATGTAATAAGTACTGTGTTAATTTTTTCATTCAATTTAAAGTTCCTCTAATGTTTATTATAGCTTTGAAGGTCAGAAAAATGAAGTGTTTAGAAAGGTTAAGTCCTAAACTACAAATAACTTGATTGAAAATCTGGCTGATTAGTTCCTCCTCCTCCTCCTTTTTATTTTAGATTGACTTTAATCTTCTGTAAAAATTGTCCAATTTATTACCCATTATAAGAGAGTGTTCTATTGCTTACAAGAAAAGGGATCAACAATGCCCTTGACTGCATAGTCATTTAGCAACTATAAAATTACCAAACACAGATTTGTGTCTGCCACAGATTTTGGTCATTGTGACTAAAGCTCCATTAGATTGCTTTTACTATTAAATTTTTTTGCATTATGAAGACTTCCATCCTAATGTAAAGGCTAATAACATTGAGACAATTTCTTCTCTATTATTTCTACTAAATATAGTAGTTTATTAGTTGGGAAACATTTCCCACCTTATATCTTCTTCCATAAGACACAATATTCTCCAGAATTAAAAGTCAAGAAAATGATCTAACTTTTAGGGCATTAAGAATTTCCAGATGTTTATGCTTTGCTATACTTCATTTTATCACATTTATTAAACAATCAACTACTGAGAACTCAAGAACAATGGCAATGGGTTTTTAATCCTACTGCACGTACTGGCTTTGGGGGAGCCTAGGCAGTTTGGATGTTCACCTTACTAGACCTGGAAGGAAGTGGGAGGTCCTTGGACTCCCCACAGGGCAGGGAACCCTGATTGCTCTTTGGGCTGTTGAGGGAGGGGGACTTGATTGGGGGAGAGGGAGGGAAATGGGAGGCGGCGGTGGGGAAGAGACAGAAATCTTTAATAAATGAATAAAAAAGTTAAAGAAGCGAGATCTGCATTTCCACAAAAAAAAATCAATTGTCAAGATACTAGGTTTGAATGTTAGAAGTTGCCTTACTTTTAAACTGTTTTGTTTAGAAATTTGTATGTATTTGAGACTACTTAAAGGTAAAATATATACTACATAATGACAGGGAGCTTAAACTGAATCATAAGAGGAATTATTTTGCTTCTGAACACACCCTTAACAATCATTTTTTGAATTTATATACTTCTTAAGAAAATTTTTGTCCTGTTGGTTTAGCATTGTCTGGAACATATGATGAATATGTTATAACATCTTATAACATATAATAACATACGATAAATGGTTGTTAAATGGTTAGATCAAAAGTGTAATGACTTTGTATTATTAACACTCATTATAGGTTATATATATATAATGTATCCATTATCAGATTTGTTTATGATACTTAGAGCTATCATTGAAATGATAATATTGTAATGACATAGTATTTTACATATCATAGTAAGACAAATGGTATTATTAGTAAAAATATATATGCATATTTCTCTATGTATACATTCACATATGTGTGTATTTATGTATCTTTGGTGTTTATATGGTTCAGAATAGCAAGGCTATAGTTTAAGATATATTAAATTAATTATTTCATGACTAAATCTAAGATAAATGCCATAATTGAATTTGGATTCTTTGGATGTGTTTAGCAGCCATTGTGTTAGTAGTACTTGTAGTGAACTTGTACTTTGATAGGCAGACAGAATTCCATTCTCTGAGAAGAAAAATATCCCTTTCAGAATTTCAAGGTTGTATTTTCTAACTAGGCTGCTTTTTTTTCTAGTTTCCTCTCTCCACTAAACCTTCCACCCTGTTCAGATCTTACTATCTAAGGAAGCCCTTGGTCCTCAATGCTTGGCAAGATGTCAATTCAAGGTTTTTTAATGGTTGTTCCCATAACTTGTTAGCTCTCTCTATCCTATTTCTCCTTTTCCTCTCTCCACCATTTCTCCCTTCTCTCTTTTCCCATCTTCCCCTTTCTCTGTCTCCCCATATCCCCCTCTCCTCTTTTATCCCCTCCTCTCTTTTCTCTCTCTTTTCTCTCTACTCCCTCTTCTCTCTGTCCTTCCCTCCTCTTACCCTCTTTGTATCTCCCCTTTCTGTTTGTTTGTTTGTTTTTCAAGACAGGGTTTCCCTGTGTAACATCTCTGGCTGTCCAGGAACTCTCTCTCTGTAAATCAGGCTGGCCTCAAACTCACAGAGATCCACCTGCTTCTGCTTCCCCAGTGTGCCACCACTGCCAAGCCCCCTTTCTGGTATAAGAATACGAGTTATTGAGCATACTTCAGGCTCCCTGGCCTACTCAAGCAGACTGGAAGGAGCCAGACCAGGAAAATCAATCTTGGATTAGTCCTCATGGGAATTTGTGGTGTCCACTAGACACTAACAGCATTATTCATCTACATTCATATACACTGTTCTTTGTATGTATCATTGAGATTAAACTACATTTATTTCAATGAATAGAAAGTTTATATTGTAGTTATTCTAGTACATTTTTATATTATTCCTAAGAGTCTGTGATATATACCGATAATGCTATTTCATGTCATGTATTATTTCTTTCCTCTTTAAAAATGTTTTTTGCTGTATTATTCTCTATAGTTCTTAATTTTATTTTTTTAAATCTATCATTTCCCATTTTACAAACTAATCCCAGTTCCCTCTCCCTTCCCTTCTTCTGCTCCCTTCACCTCCCCACAACCCATCCACTCCTCAGAGAGGGTAAGGTTTCCCATGGGAAGTCACCAAAATCTAGCACATCGCTTTGGGGAAGGTCTGAAGCCCTCCCTACTATATCTAGGCTGAGCAAGGTATCCATCCAAAGCGAATGGGTTCCAAAAAGCCTGTACATGCAGTAGGACTAAATCCTGGTGCCACTGCCAGTGGCCCCACAGTCTGCACTAGTCATGCAGCAGTCAGTCATCACATTCAGTGGGACTAGTTTGGTCCTATGCTGGTTCCCCCAGCTGCCAGGCCGGTTCTAGGATGCATGCAATATAAAGGGTATATGACAGTTAATACATGTGTATCATTGTACTTTGCTCGTATGTACCCCCCCAAGATTTATATCAGGCTCCCTTTTTTTAGGATAACATGTGCTTCTCCTTTGAAAAATAAACTAACCACATTTCTTTTATTACACCGTGCTATGTAGAGAATACATAATTCTGTTCTAACTGAAACCAGTAGCATCTTATCTATTCAGACTCATTAATGTGTTTCCTAAACACGGGCAATCTACTTCCAACAGATGCTTGAAACTGCCAGATACTGTTAAATTCCTTCCTTGTTCTTTTTTCATTATCAGTTTCCAAAACTTGAGGATGACCCAGGACTTTAAAGAAGATGGTGATTAGAAAAAAAGAGAAAGTGGTACAGTATGTTTTAATTTTAAGGAACATTTCAATGTGATGCATATAAATGGTTTATTTCATTCATTTCCTGTTAACGTTTCTGAATTTCCTCCTTAAGGATAGCTTTAATTTTGTAATATTACTCCTACATTATACTTATAGTTGCTGTTGCTTCTGAAACAATTTAAAGAGAAAAGGCAAAGGATGATAAAGTGTACTTGTTTGTTTACCCTTTGCCTCAGGAACATACGGTTGGATTTACATTTTTTATTTTAAAAATACATTTTTTTGGTAAAATAGAACTAGTTTAAAAGGTGACATTTTAAAATCCTTTATTGGTGAAAGTTACTTTGTACATAACGTAATGAAATTGACCCCACTTCCTTTTGTATTAAGTCAAGGTACCTCCTGTAAGGAGATTTTCAGTTTCTCTCAGTGGGACCCCTGCACACTTAAGGTTTCTAATAGCCAAGGAGCATCTTGACAGAACTGGAATTGGGATCTCTCATTGTTATAATACTAAAAGTATATAATATCCCCCTCCTGTCATAGAAGTAATGGGTGTCCAGAATAAAATTAATAGTGTGAGGTATATGAATTATTTGATGACTTACTCTCTCTGTCTCTGTTTCTCTCTCCTCTCTCTCTCTCTCTCTCTCTCTCTCTCTCTCTCACACACACACACACACACACACACACGTTTCTTCTGTCATAGATCTGTACGAATTTCTCTTCCCTCCCCCTCCTTGCAACTCACTTCTCACTCCCCATCTTCCCCAGACTCACTCCTTCTTTCCTCTTCAGAAAATAGCAGCCCTCCAAGAGACAACAGCCAAATATGTCAAAACAAGATATAATAAGACAAGCCAAAAACTCTCCTATCAAGGCTGGCAAAGGCAACATCATAGGAAGAAAAAAGTCCCAAGAGCAGGAAAAAGGGGGGGGGCAAAAATGCACTTGCTACCACTGTTAGGAGTCTCATGAAAACACCAAGCTAACATATGACTATATCTTAATAGTTAAGCAACCTTGAATTGTTGACTCTCTGAAACACCATTACTTCTTTGAACTTTCATTTGCTAGTTTTTTTTTATTCTCTACTTACTCCTTTTCTTTCTTCTTTTTTTTAACTTTAGTTTTTTGAGAGATTTGAGTTTCATATAATGTTTTGATTATATTCACCTCATCCAGACCTATCACCTTTTCTGGTTTCCCAATTTTTTGTGTCTTTTTTTTTTAAATAAAAGGAAAAACCTTCTTTTTTAATTTATTTATTTATTAAAGATTTCTGCCTCCTCCCCACCATCGCCTCCCATTTCCCTCCCCCTCCCCCAATCAAGTCCCCTTCCTCATCAGCCCAAAGAGCAATCAGGGTTCCCTGACTTGTGGGAAGTCCAAGGACCACCCACCTCCATCCAGGTCTAGTAAGGTGAGCATCCAAACTGCCTAGGCTCCCACAAAGCCAGTACGTGCAATAGGATCAAAAACCCATTGCCATTGTTCTTGAGTTCTCAGTAGTCCTCATTGTTCGCTATGTTCACCAAGTCCGGTTTTATCCCATGCTTTTTCAGACCCAGGCCAACTGGCCTTGGTGAGTTCCTGATAGAACATCCCCATTGTCTCACTGTGTGGGTGCACCCCTTGCGGTCCCGAGTTCTTTGCTCGTGCTCTCTCTTTTTCTGCTCCTGATTTGGACCTTGAGATTTCAGTCCGGTGCTCCAATGTGGGTCTCTGTCTCTGCCTCCTTTCATCGCCTGATGAAGGTTAATATTCAGGCAGATGCTTATATGTTTTTCTTTGGGTTTACCTTCTTATTTAGCTTCTCTAGGATCGCGAATTTTAGGCTCAATGTCCTTTATTTATGGCTAGAAACCAAATATGAGTGAGTAATCCCATGTTCCTCTTTTTGGGTCTGGCTTACCTCACTCAGGATAGTGTTTTCTATTTCCATCCATTTGTATAGGAAAAACCTTCTTTTGTGTTCTAGAATTTTGAGAATAGCTGCATGAATGACTCTAAATTAATTTTCTCTATAAATTAGTCATTGTCATTACTTTATGTATCTCTTATGAGTGGCTCCCAAAATCATGTTCATGAAATGGAACATTTCTATAGTTAGCAGTTTGTAAAACTTATATGATTGCTAATTTTCCTATATATTTTCTCATTTTTAATGCTACTGCACATGAAAAATCTATTTTAATTTTAAGATTTATTTCAGATGCATCAAAACAAAGCTATTATAGTTTGTTTTGCTTTTGTTCAACTCATTTATTGTTTATTCTAATATTTAGAGATTCCCTTGTATAGGATTATGCTGTCTACAAATATTCATTTTACTTCATTGCTAATTTGGGTACTTGAAATTTCTTTACTTATGTTTCTTGCCTAATTATGCTGGCAATTAGTATCTCTAGTACAATGATGAATAAACAAGGCAAAACAGACATAGTTTTTTTTTTTTTGCCCTACTAGGGGAAATTTAACTCTCACACCATTAAGTACAGTCTACTTCTCCGTTCAACCAGAACTTTGATATTCTTCTTGGGGGTCTAATTGGATGAGTGTTTTTGATACCTTCTGAAAAAAACCTTCGCAGCCCTCAGATCTATCCCAGGCAACATATCCAGTGCCTGAACCTAGTTTGAGTACCCTTCCCAACTCCACAACAAACTTTTAGTTTTCTTCCAGGACCCAAGTATTCTTCTTCTCACCCACAGACCACTCTCATGCTGCATTTTATCTCTCTACCAAGCCATATACTGCCCATTCTTGTCCAGTGAATAGTTGGGTGAGTATGCCTAAATATTCTCTCCATACACACTCCACAAGTCCCAGGTCTACCCATACAGTAATGACTTTGACCAGGACTCACATACTACATACCAGCTCAGTCTCCTCTGTCTGCCTGACTTTATTCCACCTAATCCGTATCTAACCTCTAGGACCAACATGTTCAGCAAACATTCACTCAAACTGCTCTGTCCATATCAAATCCAGAAACAATGAAAAATCCACATGCCATGACTTCATCACAAAAATCCAAATAACAGGAAAGGTTGAGTAGTATCTTCCACCCCCAAACTACCATTCTTACAGAAATGTTTACCAATGAGATTTACCTAAACAAACCCCAGGATACAGAATTTAAAAGAATTATCATAAACCTTATCAAAGAATTTAGGGAATCTAAAGAAACAGCTCAAGGAATGAAAGAAAACATACTGAAGGAGAATAAATGCCTGAGTGATGCTCAAGAAACACAAGCATAAGACTGTTGAAAATGACAAAGACAATCCAGGACTTAAAAGGTAATTTAATAAAGAGATAGAAACATCAAAAAGGACTCAAACCAAAACAAGTCACATATAAAGAAAACCCCATTACAATAACTGCTGCTTTCTCAGTGGAAAATTTAAAAGTCAAAAGATCCTAGAGCAATGCATTCCACATTCTAAAATACTACAATGACCCACCTAGACACATATACAAAGCAAAACTATCTTCCAAAGAAGATGAGAAAAAAGAATTTGCCTAATTTTTTTATATCCAAGAAATCTAAGCTAAATAAAGCATAGAAAGCAAAATATTTGGGGTTTAAGAGAGTAATGAGCATAGCCAAGAGATGGTCGGAAAAATATTAAGCCCTAATTACTTTTTGTAGTTCATAGATTTCACAACTAGGTAAGTTAGCTGCGTAAGTCAGATTCCTCCTCTAGTAGTGTGCACAGCACCTAGTAGCACTATAGAAACAGACTGGCTTTTTGTTTCCTAGCTACTGAGACCCAAATAATCATACAGAAACTATATTATTTACAATATTGTTTGACTAATAGTTCAGCCATATTCCTAGTTAGCTGTTATATCTTAAATTAATCTATTTCTATTAATCTGTCTATCACCACAGGCTGTAGCTTACTGGTGAGGTTCTGACCTCTTCTTCCTTTGGCAGCTATATGGCATCTACCTGACTCTGCCTTCTTTCTCCCTGCATTCAGTTTAGTATTCTTGCCCACCTATATTCTGTCCTGTCATAGGCCAAAGCAGCATCTTTATTAACCAATGGTAATAAAACATATTCACAGTATACAGAGGGGAATCTCACATCAAAATATGAAAGGTAGTCAGTAATGTTAAAATTTCCAGGTCAGTACCTGACCTCTACTTTTTTTAACGTTTAATTCATTCATTATTTTAAAATAATCATGTATTTAATTTTACATACCCATTCTCTTCCTCCCTCCCTCCCTCCCTTCCTTCCTCTCTCTTTTTTATTATTAATTAAAAAAATACCAATTTGAATTTTCACTCTCTCCCCTCCTCCTATTCCCTCCACACACCCTCCCACCCCACCCCACCCTAACCTGAGAGAGGGTAAGGCACTTTGCCTTGTGGAAAGTCCAAGCCTCTCCCCACTACATCTAGGCTGAGCAAGGTATACATCCAAAGAGAATAGGATCCCCAAAAGCCAGTACATGCAATAGAGACACATCCCAGTACTACTGTCAGTGGCCTGTCAGTCTGTTCTAACTGTCAACCACATTCAGAGGTACTGGTTTAATTCTATGCTTGTTCATTCCCAGTCTAGTTGGAGTTGGTGAGCTTCAATTAGCTCAGGCAAACTGTCTCAATGGGTGAACCCCTCATGGTTTTGACCTCTTTGCTCATATTCTCACTCCTTCCAATCTTCTACTGGACCTTGGGAGCTCAGTACAGTGCTCCAATGTGAGTGTCTTCCTCTGTTTCCATCTGTTGTTGGACGAAGGTTCTATGGTGATATTTAAGATAATCATCAGTGGGGGCTGGAGAGATGGCTCAGTGGTTAAGAGCGTTGCCTGCTCTTCCAAAGCTCCTGAGTTCAATTCCCAGCAACCACATGGTGGCTCACAACCATCTGTAATGAGGTCTGGTGCCCTCTTCTGGACTACAGGCATACACGCAGACAGAATATTGTATACATAATAAAATAAATAAATATTTTAAAAAAGCAGTTTCTCAGTGGGATTTCAGGAACACCCCTACACATTATTAAAAAAAAAAGATAATCATCAGTCTGACTATAGGGCAAGGCCAGTTCAGGCACCCTCTCCTCTATTGCTTAGAGTCTTAGTTGGC
Organism: Microtus agrestis; assembly: GCA_902806775.1. Lineage (NCBI taxonomy): Eukaryota > Metazoa > Chordata > Mammalia > Rodentia > Cricetidae > Microtus > Microtus agrestis. Next base: position 19,936 of record CADCXT010005137.1, on the reverse strand, counting down.
ATCATCCTTGTGGATTCCTGGGAATTTTTCCAGAGCCAGGTTTCTTGCTATTCCCATAATGGCTTCTTCAATCAAGATATCTCTTTCCTTGCTCTCATATCTGTCATTCGTCCATCTTGACTATCTCATTCCCTCAAGTTCTCATCAACCCTCCCTTTATCCCTTCCTCTTCCCTTTCTCCTCTTCCTTCTACCACCCGACCCCATGCTTCCAATTTTGTCAGGCTATCTTGCCTATTTTCAATTTCCAGGTGGGTTTTTCTTTGGGTTCACCTTATTACTTAGCTTCTAGGATCATGAATTATAGGCTCAGTATCCTTTGTTTATAGCTAGTATCCAATTATGAGTGAGTACATACCATATTTGTCTTTTTAGGTCTGGGTTACATCACTCAGGATAGTGTTTTCTAATACCATCCATTTTCATGCAAATTTCAAGATATTGTTTTTTACTTCTGAGTAGTACTCTAATGTGTAAATGTGCCACACTTTCTTTATCCATTCTTCAGCTGAGGGGCATCCAGGTTGTTTTTAGGTTCTGGCTATCCTATAGCTGTACTCTTGGCAGGGTACAAGATCAACTCAAAAAAATCAGTAGCCCTCTTATACACAAAGAATAAAGAAGCCAAGAGGGAAATCAGAGATACATCACCTTTCACATTAGCCACAAATAACTTAAAATATCTTGGGGTAACACTAGTCAAGGAAGTGAAAGGCCTATTTGACAAGACCTTTAAATCTTTGAAGAATGAAATTGAAGAAGATACCAGAAAATGGCAAGATCTTCCATGCTCTTGGATAGAAACAATCAACAGAGTAAAACTGGCAATCCTACCAAAACAATATATAGATTCAATGCGATCCCCATTAAATCCCAACAAGATTCTTCACAGAACTTGAAAGGACAATAATCAATTTCATATGGAAAAACAAAAAACCTAGGATGGCCAAAACAATCCTGTACAATAAAGGAACTTCTGGAGGCATTACCCTCCCTGACATCAAGATCTATTACAAAGCTATAGCAATAAATACTGGTTGGTATTGGCATAAAAACAGAGATGTTGATCAATGGAATAGAACTGAAGACCCGGATATTAATTCACACACCTATGAACACCTGGTTTTTGACAAAGAAGCTATAATTATACAACGGGAAAAGAAAGCATCTTCAACAAATGGTGCTGGCATAACTGGATGTCAACATGTAGAAAAATGAAAATAGATCCATATCTATTGCCATGCACAAATTTCATGTCCAAATGGATTAAATATAAATATAAATCCAATCACACTGAACCTGATAGAAGAGAAAGTGGGAAGTAGCCTTCAATGCATGGGCATAGGAGACTACTTCCTAAATATAACCTCTGTAGCACAGACCCTGAGGGCAACCATCCTCTACTTCTTAAAATATTTCTACTCCCACTTCTGCAATGGTCCTTGAGAATTGGGTAGAACATCAGATGTTTACTTTGGGACTGACATTTCACAGAGGCTTATTTTCTGTGCTTTGATTATGGTAGGTTTCTACATTAACGGCTAATTACTGAACAAAGAAACTTCCCCAATAAGGTCTAAGAACATTGCTAATCTAAAGGAGGCCCAATATAGACTTAGAATGCTGTTTGATATTATGTCAATTTAGCAAAATAATAGTAATAAGTTTTATTCAATTTAAAATAGTTTTTATTTTTATTTTTTGAGATTATAATATAATTTTATCATTTCTTCCCTTCCTCTTGTTCCTTTCAAATTTTCCCATGTACCCCCTGGGTCGCTTTCACATTCATAGTCTCTTTCTTGTTTCTACATATATATTTCTAATAGATAAATGCAGCCTACTCAGTTTGTATAATCTTACTTTGTGTGTATAAATTCTTAGAATTAGAGTTAGTAGTTTCATGTTTTGGTAGGCATTCATTTGTTTCATACCGGTTCTCTAATTGATTTACATATGATTACCCATAATACACCTTTGCTCCTTTAAGTTCACAGGATATGCAGTAGTACCCCAGGTTTATTCATTATCTTTGTCATTTGTGCCTTCTACCTTTTGGAGATTAAGTCTAGTTAAACACTGCTTATATTTTGTTTAGCCAAACTTAGCAACTAATTTTTTTTTATTTATTAAAAATTTCTGTCTCTTCGCCACCGCCGCCTCCCCTTTCCCTCCCCCTCCCCCAATCAAGTCCCCCTCCCTCGTCAGCCCAAAGAGCAATCAGGGTTCCCTACCCTGTGGGAAGTCCAAGGACCACCCACCTCTATCCAGGTCTAGTAAGGTGAGCATCCAAACTGCCTAGGCTCCCACAAGCCAATAGGTGCAGTAGGGTCAAAAACCCATTGCCATTGTTCTTGAGGTCTCAGTAGTCCTCATTGTCCGCTATGTTCAGTGAGACCGGTTTTAACCCAGGCTTTTTCAGACCCAGGCCAGCTAGCCTTGGTGAGTTCCCGATAGAACATCCCCATTCTCTCACTGTGTGGGTGCACCCCTCGCGGTCCTGAGTTCCTTGCTCGTGCTCTTTCTCCTTCTGCTCCTGATTTGGACTTTGAGATTTCAGTCCGGTGCTCTAATGTGGGTCTCTGTCTCTGTCTCCTTTCATCACCTGATGAGGTTGTGGAGAAAGGGGTATACTCATCCATTGCTGGTGGGAATGCAAACTTGTGCAACCACTCTGGAAAGCAGTGTGGAGGTTTCTGAGGAAATTCGGCATCAACCAACCCATTGACCCAGCAATACCACTCTTGGGAATATACCCAAGAGAGGCCTTATCATACAACAAAAGTATATGCTCTACTATGTTCATAGCAGCATTGTTTGTAATAGCCAGAACCTGGAAACAACCTAGATGCCCTTCAATTGAAGAATGGATGAAGAAAGTATGGAATATATACATATTAGAGTACTACTCAGCAGTAAAAAACAAGAACTTCTTGAAGTTTGCAGGCAAATGGATGGAAATAGAAAACACTATCCTGAGTGAGGTAAGCCAGACCCAAAAAGAGGAACATGGGATGCACTCACTCATATTTGGTTTCTAGCCATAAATAAAGGACATTGAGCCTATAATTCGGGTTCTTAGAGAAGCTAATTAAGAAGGAGAACCCAAAGAAAAACATATTAGCAACTAATTTTTAAAACACACACACACACTTTCTTTCTCTTTAAATAATATCCCTTTTTAATTTTATTTCACCCCTTTAGTGACCTTTGGGTTAGTATTATCTTGGATTTGTAGTTTTATAAAGTGGATTCTTAGTTATCTAATGTTTTTAATGTTAGTGACATGGGAATTTTTTATTTTATCTGTTTTGAGGAAGATACTGCTATTTAATTTGGGATGTTCTCAGACTCAATTCTTCTTTTCATTATTCCTTAGTAAGAACATTTTATTTTTATAATTAAAAATTATATCGGTAAAAAATGTATCTTTAACTCTTTTGTTACAACTTATAACATTTTATTTTTTTATCATAATATAATTCCAACATTTCTTTTTTTCCTTTCCTCCATGCAAACCTTCCATATGCCCCTTCCTTGCTCCCCATTAAATTAATGGCTCCTTTTCATTAATTATTATTATGGACATACTTGCATACATATTTAATATATATCGATTCCTAAATATAACCTGTTCATTTCATATAATGCTATTCGTATCTTTGAAGGGTTGACCATTTGGTTTTGGTCAGCCAAGTCTTCACTTGGGAAGATCACCTCTCTTGTTTCCAATGTCCTCAGTTGCCTACAGTTCCCTGTATGCTGAGGCCTTGTGAATCTTGCAGTAAACTCCTTAGTCCTTTAGTTCTTTTCATACCTTTTTCTGCAATGTTCCCTGAGTCTTAGGTTCTGGGACTGTTTTATAGATGTATCCACTGGGCCTGTGCTCTGCACCTCTGCATATGTATTGATTGTGGCTTTCTGCAGTGGTCTCTATTATAAACTAGGATATAATTGATATATAAAATTTGAATATATTGATCATACATAGTATAATATTTTGATTTATATATACATTATAAAGTGATTTACTGTGATCAAGATAATAGCATATCTGAAACCTCACAGAGTTGTTATTTTCCCATAGTGAGAATATTAAGATATTCGAAAATATCAAGTATCTACAACATAATATACTCTGGTCACATGTATGAAATCTCCAGAAATTATTTTAATTTTTTAATGAAGATGATCATATTATTGTCCAACATAAATAGATCTTAAAGACAGACTTTTCCTGAAACAAGCAAGAATATGCACCATTGTGTTGTAAATGATTATCCAATGGATATGTGTTAGGTATAGTTGACATACAAATTTCTCTGGTTTGAGGACCTATTTTTTTTGTTGACACAAAATAGTCCAAATTGGCTGATTAAATTGACTATCACATCATTCTTTTTGCATTTTTTCTAGTTTTGAGTTATTTCCTTAGTAGTATCTTTGAGGATTATAATTAGCAACTAGGTTTATCACAACCAAGTTCAGATTAATACTGATGCCATTTCAATTTTATATAAATACTTGATTCTGTGGCTAGGGTTCATTTTACAGCATCAAAATTTCTCTACAATTTGGAAGTGGAGGCAGGGGGGTAAAAATAGGTTCAAGCTACTTCTCAGCTACATAGAAAATTCAAGATCAGTATGAACTAAGTAAGATTCTGTTACTAAATATGATACAAAACAAAACTGTAACATGAGAAACATGAAACAAAACAAAAAACAATTTTGTATAGCTCCATTTTCTTCTCTTTTCATTTCTTTTATTTTCTTTGTGATTTCATACAAGTGGTATTTTGTAAATTTCATGCATATTCACAGAGCAAAGTATTGTTTTATGCATTATTTATAGTCTTATATATAGTTTAATTTTAATTAAAATTGATTTTTTCATAATGTATTCTGATAATGGTTCCCCTCCCCCAAATCTTCTTAGATTCTTTCACCTCCTTAAGGATCTAAATTTATATTATTTCTTTCTCTCATTAAAAAACAAACCAGCAAGCACTCCCTCCCGCCTACCGCGCCTCTGCGCCTAGTACAAGAGCTCTTCTGCTCTCGCGCCCAGGGCGAGTGGACACAATGCCTGAGTGCCCGTCCCTGTTGCCGCGGCCACGGCAGGCCCTTTACTGTAGAGTACGCTTTAGCTGACAGCCTCTTCCACTGTGACTCCCCTTCACCGTGTCCTGCCCGGTGGGCTCCAGAACAGAGCCATGGCCACAGAGGAGAAAAAGCCAGAGACAGAGGCTGCGAGAGCACAGCCCACCCCTTCCTCGTCAGCCACGCAAAGCAAGCCCACACCTGTTAAGCCAAATTATGCTCTGAAGTTCACCTTGGCTGGCCACACAAAAGCTGTGTCCTCTGTGAAGTTCAGCCCCAATGGGGAGTTCATCTGCTGATAAACTCATTAAAATATGGGGAGCATATGACGGAAAGTTCGAGAAAACCATATCTGGTCACAAGCTGGGTATATCTGATGTAGCCTGGTCGTCAGATTCTAACCTCCTCATGTCTGCCTCTGATGATAAAACTTTGAAAATATGGAACGTGAGTTCTGGAAAGTGTCTGAAGACCCTGAAGGGCCACAGTAACTATGTCTTCTGCTGCAACTTCAACCTCCAGTCCAACCTCATCGTTTCAGGGTCTTTTGATGAAAGTGTGAGGATATGGGATGTGAACACAGGGAAGTGTCTCAAGACTTTGCCTGCCCATTTGGACCCAGTCTCAGCCGTTCATTTTAACCGCGATGGATCGTTGATCGTATCTAGTAGCTACGATGGCCTCTGCCGCATCTGGGACACTGCCTCTGGCCAGTGCCTGAAGACGCTCATCGATGATGACAATCCTCCAGTGTCCTTCGTGAAATTCTCTCCAAATGGCAAATATATCCTGGCTGCAACTTTGGACAACACGCTGAAACTCTGGAACTACAGCAAGGGGAAGTGTTTGAAGACATACACTGGCCACAAGAACGAGAAGTACTGCATATTTGCCAACTTCTCCGTGACAGGTGGGAAGTGGATCATGTCTGGTTCTGAAGATAACCTGGTGTATATCTGGAACCTGCAGACCAAGGAGGTTGTGCAGAAGTTGCAGGGTCACACAGATGTTGTGATTTCCACGGCTTGTCATCCGACAGGGAACATCATTGCCTCGGCAGCACTAGAGAATGACAAAACCATCAAACTGTGGAAGAGTGACTGCTACGTCTTGGCTCCACAAGAGACTTCAAGAAGCCACCCGGATTGGCAAGAAACACATGGGGGGCAGAGGTGTGGGGCCAGACTGGGGCAACAGGCCTGGTGAGCCTCCTCTCTGAAGATGTCAGGTCAGGGGAGTGCACACTACCGAGTCTTGATAGCCACTGTGACATTTCCTGCCAATTCTGTCCCTGTCTAGGGAGTTCATGGTCTGTTCTGTGCCCAGAGGCCACAAATTTTTAATTTTTTATTACAAGAGTGAGTTCAACTCATCATGGGTTGTTTTTTCTCAATAATTGTTCTGTATCTTTTTGGTATTGTATTGTCCAGTGTACACACTGGAACAGGGCCTACAGCCCCACTCCCGCTCCCTACCTCCAGCCTTGGCCTGCTTGTTCATGTTCCCTGCCTGTAATAGTACCCAGTGTGTTTCCAGGAATTTCTGGAAACAGGTTCTAAGTTTTATCTGTGTCAAGTTCCTTTGTATTTTTGGAGTTCATAGGTCAACACTGACCTCTCAGTGGTTGCACAGTGTCCCTTTGTCTTTCTGGTGTCACTCAGTAAGCTATACACACTGTAATAAAAGGTGGGTTTGAACCCTCTGTGAAAAAAAACAAACCAGCAGCACATACATGCACATATGCATGCATACACACACACAACCAAAATTAAACAAAAACCCACAAAAGACTGTTAAAGGAAAAGCACAAGAAACACATACAGATGCAGAGACACACACTCAAAGACACAGAAATCATCAAAACACAAGACTGAAAGATATACTATATAAGCAAAATACCTATAAAATTTAAAATAAATGAAACAATAGCAACACAAAAAAAATCCCATAGCCCAGGCAATATAAGACAAAAAAATCCTTCGTTTGGTGTTAGACATCTTCTTCTGGACATAGGACCTGCCCTTAAGTGTAATTTGATTACCCAGTGAGAATCCACTAATTAATTTTTCCTTTCCAAGTGGTTACAAATTGAAGATAACTTTGGGACGAGGGATTAAGACTTGTTTCTACTTTTCCTCTCAGCACTGGTACCCCGACTTATATCTGTGTCCTGTACATGCTCACACAGTCTTTGTGAGTTCATGTAGGTGTCAGTCCTGTTGTGTCTAGAAGGCCTTACTTCCTTGGTGTCTTCCATTCCCACTGTCTCTTACAATCTTTCCACAAACTGCTCTAAGCCCTGGAGAGAGGGATTTAATGGAGACATGCAAGTTAGGGCTGTGTTCTCCAAGGTCTCACTCTTTGTACACTGTCTACTTTTGAGTCTTTGTATTTGTTCCCATCATCTGTATGAGGAAGTGTCTGATGATGGCTGAGTGAGACACTGGTCTATAATTAGAGTAGAATGTTCTCAGGAGTGATTTTATTGCTACATTCATTCAGAATAACAATTGTGTTTGCTTTTCCCCTAGGCCTATGGTCTATATAGTCTCTGGTTGGTGGCCACATGAGCAGTGTCAGGCATGGGCTCTATCTCAGGAAGTGTGCCTTAATCCAGCCAGATAATGGTGACTTCCACAACATTTGTGCCACTATTACACTAACATATAACGTAGGCAGGTCATCATTGTAGATTGTATATTGCAACAGCCTATTATGTAGGCAGGTCATCATTGTAGACTTAAAGGTTTATAGCTGGCTGGTGTTTATCTTCCTTTTCTGGTAGTGTACAAAATAACTTCCAGTACCATGAACACTAGTCAGGAGGGGTGAAGGCTCTAGGTAGTCACCATCTTGACTTCTCCATGTTCAATGAGTTGTGTAGGTGCAGGCTTTTAAGTGTCTACAGTCCTTGTGGAACAATAGATCTAGCAATCAAGCATGTCCTAGTAAATTTTCTATATATCAAAATTCTACAGATAAATGAAAAAGTCATCTTCCTGACCACTCACAGATACATGTGCCCTTAAGATTGTGATGTAACTATGAGATTACATATACACATCACATGAGATTACACACTGCAGTGCAGGTACTAGGGAGATGCCAAGCTGCTTTAGGAAAAGTGGGCAACAGTTTTCAGAGTCGATGATCCTGTAGGCTTTACCAGGACAGGGTTAACATCCATCAGAGAATCATGCCTCAGGTGGGTTGACATATAAACACTAATTGTCACCTGCTATAACTCTCACATCCTCTGACAATTAATTAATTAATTTTGTTGTGTGTATCTTGTTTTAAATTTATTCTAAGGAATAGTTATGTACAGGCCATACAATGCAGTTGTACACTTTGAGGGTGGATGTTTTTATGAGGCAGAACTAAAATTTTGGGGAAGGATGTTAACAAGGAGAAAGCATTTATCTGGGAAGAATTAATTTGAATGGTTAGAATTATTTCAATGGAAAGATAAATTACTTTGTCAAATAAGAACATTCCTAGATAATTTGCATGGGATACCACATAATACATCTTTCATGATGAATTGTAAGGTAAGTGGATTGTAGTCTACTGCAATTCTAGATTTTCCTAATACTATATTACTTTAGTGTATTCTAAACACCCACAAAATTCCACTTCTAGTATGTTTTCAGGAATATATTTATAAACATTTGCATTAGTGTATAAGCAAGGAATTTATTTTCAAGGGATTATGAAGAGGGTATATTTGACAGTTGTGCAAAGGAGTGTGCTTTTTCTGTAAAACACATCTTGTTATCCTTATAGACATAAGGAGTGGAATAGTGGCTACCAGGGACTTGAAAGTGAATGATTCAAAATTGATAGGAAAAAGTTATAAAAGAGCATAAAGTGACAAAGAAATAGAAGTAATACATTCTGGTACTATATTTCACGTTAGGGTTACTATAGTTGACAATGTATTATATAAATTAAAAAAATGAGAAGGGATGTTTTGAATCATTTCACCATAAAGAAATGTGGATATAAGAGGTAATCATTACATAATGTATATGTTAGCCAAAATGTATTCTATCCCATAAGCAAGTATAACTATCACATATGATTGAAAAGTTATGAAAAGAGATATGCTCTTCAAATAAACCCAATTAATTTAGATTACCTGTTATTATTTTCTTACTTGTAACATTTGTGTTAAGAATAGGCTAATTCACATTAGTATGATCAGCTTTAATCTTGAGGTTACTTATTACCTGAAAGGAGTAGAAATTAAATAGTATCAAAATTAAGGACAATTTGAAAAGTTGAAGCCAATTAGTGTTTTTGTAATAGAAACAAGTAAGAAATAATTGTCTTTTAGTGAACTAATTATACCTTTCCCCAAGCTGATGTTTTTATTTACAAGGTTATGCTACTTAAGTTCATATTATTTAAAATAAGCCATGCGTTTCCAATATGTCATTTAAACGTGGAATGTCACCTCAAATATGAAATGAGTTTATTTCATGGTATTGAAATCCAGAAAATGAAGCAGGCTTTCTCTGGGCCGTGAAATAAAGTCAGAAACTTAGTATTAATTATGAATGTTGAGCCTTAGTTTAGGATTATTTCTGGCTAGCTTTTTAAACTTAAATTAACCTGTTCCTCTTTGTCTATGTTTTGCCTCTGGGGTTTTTACCTGTATGTCCTACTTTTCTGCCTCCTCCATGTATAACTGGCTGGAGGCCGCCTGGCAGGTTGGTCTCAGGCATCTCCCTGTTTCTCCTTCAGTCTCTTCTCCTTTCTGATACTAGATTCCTCCTCATACTTATTCCCTCTGTCAGTCAGCCCTGCCTGTCCCTCTACTGTCAAACTATTGGGCATTCAGCTTTATTTTATTTTATTTTTTTATTGGAAAAAAAAGAAATTTCTGCCTCCTCCCCGCTTCCCATTTCCCACCCCCTCCTCCCACTCCTCCCCCCTCCCCCTCCTCCCCTCCCTTTCCAGATTGAAGAGCAGTCAGGGTTCCCTGCCCTGTGAAAAGTTCAAAGTCCTCCCCCTCAAACCTGGTCTAAGAAGGTGAACATCCAAACTGGCTAGGCTCCCACAAAGCCAGAACATGAAGTAGGATCAAAACCCGGTGCCATTGCCCTTGGCTACTCAGCAGCCCTCATGGTCCTCCAAATTCAGAGAGTCAGGTTTTATCCCATGCTTTTTCAGTGACAGTCCAGCTGGCATTGGTGAGCTCCCAATTGATCAGCCCCACTGTCTCCATGCGTGGGTACACCCCTTGTGGTCCTGACTTCTTTGCTCATATTCTCCCTCCTTCTGGTCCTCATTGGAACATTGAGAGCTCAGTCCGGTGCTCCAGTGTGGGTCTCTGTCTCTATCTCCATCCATCGCCAGATGAAGGTTCTTTATTTATCTCTAGAAACCAATTATGATTGAGTACATCCCATGTTCATCTTTTTGGGTCTGGGTTGCCTCTCTCAGAATAGTGTTTTCTATTTCCATCCATTTGCATGCAAAATTCGCGAAGTCATTGTTTTTTACCGCTGAGTAGTATTCTAATGTGTATATATTCCACACTTTCTTCATCCATTCTTCCATTGAAGGGCATCTAGGTTGTTTCCAGGTTCTGGCTATTACAAACAGTGCTGCTATGAACATAGTTGAACAAATGTCCTTGTCATATGATCGGGCATCTTGTGGGTATATTCCCAAGAGTGGCATTGCTGGGTCCATTGGTAGGTTGATCCCGAATTTCCTGAGAAACCGCCACACTGCTTTCCAAAGTGGTTGTACAAGTTTGCATTCCCACCAGCAATGGATGAGGGTACCCCTTTCTCCACAGCCTCTCCAGCAAAGGCTGTCATTGGTGTTTTTGATTTTAGCCATTCTGACAGGTGTAAGATGATATCTCAATGTTGTTTTGATTTGCATTTCCCTGATCGCTAAGGAGGCTGAGCATGACCTTAAGTGTCTTTTGGCGATTTGAACTTCTTCTGTTGCGAATTCTCTCTTCAGATCAGTGCCCCATTTTTTAATTGGGTTAATTAGCATTTTAAAGTCTAGTTTCTTGAGTTCTATATATATTTTGTAGATCAGACCTTTGTCTGTTGCAGGGTTGGTGAAGATCTTCTCCCAGTCAGTGGGTTGCCTTTTTGTCTTAGTGACAGTGTCCTTTGCTTTACAGAAGCTTCTCAGTTTCAGTAGGTCCCATTTATTCAATGTTGCCCTTAATGACTGTGCTGCTGGGGTTATACCTAGGAAGCGATCGCCTGTGCCCATCTGTTGTAGGGTACTTCCCACTTTCTCTTCTATCAGGTTTAGTGTGTTCAGATTGATATTGAGGTCTTTGATCCATTTGGACTTGAGTTTTGTGCATGGTGATAGATATGGGTTTATTTTCATTCTTCTACAGGTTGACATCCAGTTGTGCCAGCACCATTTGTTGAAGATGCTTTCTTTCTTCCATTGTATACTTTTAGCACCTTTATCAAAAATGAGGTGTTCATAGGTTTGTGGGTTAAAATCCGGGTCTTCTATATGATTCCATTGCTCGACTTCTCTGTTTTTATGCCAATACCACACTGTTTTCATTACTGAAGCTCTGTAATAGAGTTTGAAGTCAGGAATGGTAATGCCTCCAGAAGTTCCTTTATTGTATAAGATTGTTTTGGCTATCCTGGGTTTTTTGTTTTTCCATATAAAGTTGATTATTGTCCTCTCAAGATCAGTGAAGAATTTTGATGGGATCTTGATGGGGATTGCATTGAATCTATAAATTGCCTTTGATAGGATTGCCATTTTTACTATATTGATCCTCCCAATCCAAGAGTAAGGGAGATCCTTCCATTTTCTGGTATCCTCTTCAGTTTCTTTCTTCAATGCCTTAAAGTTCTTGTCAAATAGATCTTTCACTTCTTTGGTTAGAGTTACCCCGAGATATTTTATGCTGTTTGTGGCTATCATGAAAGGTGATGCTTCTCTGATTTCCCGCTCTGCTTAAATATCCTTTGTGTATAGGAGGGAGACTGATTTTTTGGAGTTGATCTTGTATCAGGCCACATTACTAAAGGTGTTTATCAGCTGTAGGAGTTCTTTGGTGGCGTTTTTGGGGTCGCTTATGTACACTATCATATCATCTGCAAATAACGAAAGTTTAACTTCTTCCTTTCCAATTCGAATCCCCTTGATCCCCTTATGTTATCTTATTGCTATTGCTAAAAATTCAAGCACTATATTGAAGAGGTATGGAGAGAGTGAACACTGTTGTCGTGTTCCTGATTTAAGTGGGATGGCTTTGAGTTTCTCTCCATTTAGTTTTATGTTAGCTGTCGGTTTGATGTAAATAGCTTTTTTTATATTTAGGTATGACCCTTGTATCCCTAATCTCTCCAAGACTTTTATCATAAAGGGATGTTGAATTTTGTCAAAAGCTTTTTCAGCATCTAATGAAATGATCCTATGGTTTTTTTCTTTCAGTGTATTTATATGATGGATTACATTGATAGATTTTCGTATGTTGAACCAGCCTTGCATCTCTGGGATGAAGCCTACTTGATCATAATGGATAATTTTTCTAATGTGGTTTGCCAAAATTTTGTTGAGGATTTTTGGTCGATGTTCATGAGTAAGATTGGCCTGTAATTCTCTTTCTTGGTTGAGTCTTTGTGTGGTATTGGTATCAGAGTGACTGTAGCTTCATAAAAATGAATTTGGTAATGACTCTTCTGTTTCTATATTGTGAAATACATTAAGGAGTATAGGTATTAGGTCTTCTTGGAAGTTCTGGTAGAATTCTGCATTGAAACCATCTGGTCCTGGGCTTTTTTGGTAGGGAGGTTTTTGATAACAGCTTCTCATTCTTCGCGACTGACAGGTCTATTTAGATTGTTCACCTGGTCCTGATTTAGCTTTGGTATATGCTATTTATCTAATAAAGTGTCCATTTCTTTTACATTTTCCAGTTTTGTGGCATACAGGCTTTTGTAGTAAGATCTAATGATTCTCTGAATTTACTCTATGTCTGTGGTTACGTCCCCCTTTTTATTTCTGATCTTATTAATTTGCATATTCTCTCTGCCGTTTGATTAGTTTGGATAGAGGTTTATCAATTTTGTTGATTTTCTCCAGGAACCAGCTTTTTGTTTCATTGATTCTTTAAATTGTTTTCTGTGTTTCTATTTTGTTGATTTCCGCCCTCAGTTTGACAATTTCCATTCTTCTACTCCTCCTAGGTGAGTCTGCTTCTATTTTTTTCTAGAGCTTTCAGGTGGGCTGTAAAGTCTCCAATGTGTGCTTTCTCTGTTTTCTTTAAGTGGGCACTTAGGGCTATGAACTTTCCCCTTAGAACTGCTTTCATAGTGTCTCATAAGTTTGAGTAGGTTGTTTCTTTATTTTCATTGAATTCAATGAAGACTTTAATTTCTTTCTTTATTTCTTCTTTGATCCAGGTGTGGGTCAACAGTTGACTGTTCAGTTTCCATGAGTTTGTAGGCTTTTTGGGGGTAGCATTGTTGTTGAATTTTAACTTTAGTCCATGGTGATCTGATAAGACACAGGAGGTTACGAATATTTTTTGTACCTGTGGAAGTTTGCTTTGTTACCGATGATGTGGTCAATTTTCAAGAAGGTTCCATGAGCTGCAGAGAAGAAGGTATATTCTTTTCTTTTTGGGTGGAATGTTCTATAGATGTCTGTTAAGTCCATTTGATTCATTACCTCCATTAATTCTCTTATTTCTCTGTTAGGTTTCTGTCTGATTGACCTGTCCATTGGTGAGAGAGGAGTGTTGAAGTCTCCTACTATTAGTGTGTGCGGTTTGATGGCAGCCTTGAGTTTTAGTAATGTTTCTTTTTACGTACGTGGGTGCTTTTATATTAGGGGCATAGATATTCAAGATTGAGACTTCATCCTGATGAATTGTTCCTGTTATGAGTATAAAATGTCCCTCTCCATCTCTTCTGATTGATTTAAGTTTGAAGTCAACTTTGTTAGAAATTAGTATGGCCACACCTGCTTGTTTCTTAGGTCCATTCGCTTGATAAGCCTTTTCCCAGCCCTTTACTCTGAGTAGTTGCCTGTCTTTGTGTTTGAGGTGTGTTTCTTGTATACAGCAGAGTGTTGGATCCTGTTTTCGTATCCAATCTCTTAGCCTGTGCCTTTTTATAGATGAGTTGAGTCCATTGACATTAAGTGATATTAATGTCCAGTGGTTGTTCATTCCGGTCATTTTTCTAGTAGTAGAGTTTGTGTGTTTCCCTTCTTTGAGATGTGTTGGTGAAGGGACTCTAGATATCTGAGTTATTGTGGGCCTTGGTGGACTCCTTGGTTTGTGATTTTCCTTCTATTACTTTCTGTAAGGCTGGATTTGTGGCAACATACTGTTTAAATTTGTTTTTATCTTGAAAAATTTTGTTTTCTCCATTTATAGTGAACGAAAGTTTGGCTGGGAATAGTAGTCTGGGCTTGCATCCATGGTCTCTTAGCTTCTGCAGTACATCTATCCAGGACCTTCTGGCTTTCTTGGTTTCCATAGAGTAGTGTGGTGTAAGTCTGATAGGTTTACCTTTATAAGTAACTTGACCTTTTTCCTTTGCAGCTCTTAATATTCTTTCTTTATTCTGTATGTTTTATGTTTTGAATATTATATGTCGAAGAGATTTTTTTTTTGGTCTAGACTATTCGTTGTTCTATATGCTTCTTGAACATTCAAAGGAATATCTTTCTTTAGGTTGGGAAAGTTTTCTTCTATAATTTTATTAAATATATTTTCTGGACCGTTGAGCTGTACTTTTTCTCCTTATCTATCCCAATTATTCTTAGGTTTGGTCTTTTTATTGTGTCCCAGATTTCCTGAATATTTTGTGATGAGAATTTGTTGGTTTTGCTGTTTTTTTTGATCAGTGTGTTTATTTTCTCTATGGTATCTTCGGTGTCTGACATTCTTTCTTCTATCTCTTGTAATCTGCTGGTAGTACTTGTCTCTGTAGTTCATGTTCGTTTACCCAGATTTTCCATCTCCATCCTTCCCTCGGTTTGTGTTTTCTTCATTACTTCCATTTCATTCTTCAAGTCTTGAACCGGTTCCCTTATCTGTTTTATTGATTTTTCTTGTTTCTCTTGGTTTTCTTGGGTATCTTTGAGCGATTTATTTATTTCCTCTACCTTTTTGATTATCATCTCTAATTGTTTATGGCAGGTTTTCACCGCCTGTTTAAGGTCTTCTATTATTTTCATATAATTCACTTTTGTGTAGATTTCTTCTAATTCTTTTGGAGTAGGGTGTACAATTCTTCTTATTTCGGGATCCCTGGATTCTGGTGATGACATGTTGCCTTTCAGGTTGTTGGAGGAATTCTTGCATTGGTGCCTTCCCATCTCTTCTTTCAAATGGTGCCAGGAGAGGCCTGGTGTCTTGGTTCAGTCTTTGCTGTGACTAACTCTCTGGGTGTATCTCTTTAGTGTAGAAGCAGGAACCGACCCGTACAGATGGAACTCCTCAGAACCACAACTTGAACGCCACTCTGGGTGGTAGCCCGTCCAGATGGAACTCCTCAGCACCTAAACGGGGCTGCCTGGTAGCCCTAACCTTGAGACCTGCCCGGAAGGCAGGCACTCCCTGCTCACTCTGGGTGGGTAGCCTTAGTGTGGGTGCTTAAAACCGGTTTGAGCACTAGTCTGAGCAAACAGCAAGGCAGGGTTGGGGGATGAGGTGCTGGGGGGTTGTGTCATGCTTAAGAAAGACAGCCCTGCAGAAGGAGCTGGGGGCGGTGGGGGGGTTGTGCTCGCTTCTGGGACACACCACCCCTGGATAGGAGACACTCACCCGACCAGATAGAACTCCTCAGCACCTATACAGGACCGCGCGCGTGGTAGCCCAAAGATCTGGGGACTAGAGGAAGGACGTGGGAGGCGGCGTTGTGTCCAGGAGACCACTGGAGGCCCTGGAACACGAGCTGTAGGTGCCTGAGCTCTCTTACAGGGAACCTTGAGACCAGCCTGGAAGGCAGGCACTCCCCCTCCATTAATTCTCTTATTTCTCTGTTAGGTTTCTGTCTGATTGACCTGTCCATTGGTGAAAGAGGAGGGTTGATATCTCCTACTATTAGTGTGTGCGGTTCGATCGCTGCCTTGAGTTTTAGTAATGTTTCTTTTACGTATGTGGGTGCTTTTATATTAGGGGCATAGATATTCAGGATTGAGACTTCATCCTGATGAATTGTTCCTGTTATGAGTATAAAATGTCCCTCTCCATCTCTTCTGATTGATTGAAGTTTGAAGTCAACTTTGTTAGAAATTAGTATGGCCACACCTGCTTGTTTCTTAGGTCCATTTGCTTGATAAACCTTTTCCCATCCCTTTACTCTAAGTAGGTGCCTGTCTTTGTGGTTGAGGTGTGTTTCTTGTAAACAGCAGAATGTTGGATCCTGTTTGCGTATCCAATCTCTTAGCCTGTGCCTTTTTATAGGTGAGTTGAATCCATTGACATTAAGGGATATTAATGACCAGGGGTTGTTAACTCCGTTCACTTTTTTAGTCATAGAGTTTGTTTGTTTGCCTTCTTTGAGTTGTGCTGGTGAAGGGTCTCTAGATGTTTGAGTTATTGTGGTCATTGTTGGACTCCTTGGTTTGTGATTTTCCTTCTATTACTTTCTGTAAGGCTGGATTTATGGCTACGTATTGTTTAAATTTGTTTTTATCCTGGAAAATTTTGTTTTCTCCATTTATAGTGAACTAAAGCTTGGCTGATTATAGTAGTCTGGGCTTGCATCCATGTTCTCTTATCTTCTGCAGTACATCTATCCAGGACCTTCTGGCTTTCATGGTTTCCATAGAGTAGTGTGGTGTAAGTCTGATAGGTTTACCTTTATAAGTAACTTGACCTTTTTCCTTTGTAGCTCTTAATATTCTTTCTTTATTCTGTATGTTTTGTGTTTTGAATATTATATGGCGAAGAGATTTTTTTTTTGGTCCAGTCTATTCGTTGTTCTGTATGCTTCTTGAACATTCAAAGGAATATCTTTCTTTAGGTTGGGAAAGTTTTCTTCTATAATTTTATTAAATATATTTTCTGGACCGTTGAGCTGTACTTCTTCTCCTTATCTATCCCAATTATTCTTAGGTTTGGTCTTTTTATTGTGTCCCAGATTTCCTGAATGTTTTGTGATGAGAATTTGTTGGTTTTGCTGTTTTCTTTGATCAGTGTGTTTATTTTCTCTATGGTATCTTCAGTGTCTGACATTCTTTCTTCTATCTCTTGTAATCTGTTGGTAGTACTTGTCTCTGTAGTTCATGTTCGTTTACCCAGATTTTCCATCTCCATCCTTCCCTCGGTTTGTGTTTTCTTCATTACTTCCATTTCATTCTTCAAGTCTTGAACCGGTTCCCTTATCTGTTTTATTGATTTTTCTTGTTTCTCTTGGTTTTCTTGGGTATTTTTGAGCAATTTATTCATTTCCTCTGCCTTTTTGTTTGTAATCTCTAATTGTTTATGGGAGTTTTTCACCTCCTGTTTAAGGTCTTCTATTATTTTCATATAATTCACTTTTGAGTCGATTTCTTCTAATTCTTCTGGAGTAGAGTGTACAATTCTTCTTTTTTCGGGATCCCTGGATTCTGGTGACGTCATGTTGCCTTTCAGGTTGTTGGAGGAATTCTTGCATTGGCGCCTTCCCATCTCTTCCTTCAAATGGAGCCAGGAGAGCCCTAGTGTCTTGATCCAGTCTTGGCTGTGACTGACTCTCTTTGTGTATCTCTTCAGTGTAGAAGCAGGAACCGACCCGTCCAGATGGAACTCCTCAGCATCTAAATAGGGCCGCCTGGTAGCCAAAGATCCGGGGACAAGAGGAAGGACGTGGGAGGCAGCGCGGGGTCCAGGAGACCACTGGAGACCCTGAAGCACCAACTGAAGATGCCCGGGCTCCCTTATAGGGATCCTTGAGACCTGCCTGGAAGGCAGGCACTCCCCACTCGCTCTGGGTGGGTAGCCTTAGTGTAGGAGCTTAAAACCGGTTTGAGCACTGGTCCTAGCATACAGCAGGGCTGGGTTGGGGGGTATGGTGCTGGGGGGTTGGGTCGTACCTAAGAAAGACAGCCGTGCAGAAGGAGCTGGGGGAGGGTGGTTTGTGTTCTCTTCACGGACAATCTGCCCCTGGATAGCAGACACTCACCTGTCCAGATGGAACTCCTCAGCACCTAAACGGGGCCGTCTTGTAACCCAAAGATCCGGGGACAAGAGGAAGGACGTGGGAGGCAGCGCGGGGTCCAGGAGACCACTGGAGACCCTGGAGCACCAGCTGAAGGTGTCCGGGCTCCCTTTCAAGGAACCTTGAGACCTGCCCGGAAGGCAGGCACTCCCCACTCTGGGTGGGTAGCCTTAGTGTAGGAGCTTAAAACTGGTCTTGAGCACTGGTCCTAGCATACAGCAATGCAGAGTTGGGGGGTAGGGTGCTGGGAGGTTGGGTCGTGCCTAAGAAAGACAGCCCTGCAAAATGAGCTGGGGGAGGGCGGTTTGTGCTCGTTTCTGGGAAACACCGCCCGGGGATAGCAGACACTCACCTGTCCAGATGGAACTCCTCAGCACCTAAACAGGGCCGCCTGGTATCCCAAAGATCCAGGGACAAGAGGAAGAACGTGGGAGGCATCACAGGGTCCAGGAGACCACTGGAGACCCTGGAGCACAAGCTGAAGGTGCCCAGGCTCCCTTACATGGAACCTTGAGACCCGCCTGGAAGGCAGGCAATCCCCGCTATGGATGGGTAGCCTTAGTGTAGGAGCTTAAAATCGGTCTTGAGCACTGGTCCTAGCATACAGCAGGGCAGGGTTGGGGGGGTAGGGTGCTGGGGGGTTGGGTGGTGCCTAAGAAAGACAGCCGTGCAGAAGGAGCTGGGGAGGGGGTTTGTGTTCTCTTCATGGACAATCTGCCCCTGGATAACAGACACTCATCCATCCAGATGGAACTCCTCAGCACCTAAATGGGGCCGCCTGGTAGCCCAAAGGTCCGGGGACAAAAGGAAGATCGTGGGAGGCAGTGCTGGGTCCAGGAGACCACTGGAGACCCTGGAGCACCAGCTGAAGGTGCCCAGGCTCCCTTACAGGGAACCTTGAGACCTGTCCGGAAGGCAGGCAATCCCCGCTATGGGTGGGTAGCCTTAGTGTAGGAGCTTAAAATTGGTCTTGAGCACTGGTCCTAGCATACAGCAGGGCAGGGTTGGGGGGTAGGGTGCTGGGGGGTTGGGTCGTGCCTAAGAAAGACAGCCCTGCAAAAGGTGCTGGGGGAGGGGGGTTTGTGCTTGCTTCTGGGACACACCGCCCCTGGATAGGAGACACTCACCTGTCCAGATGGAACACCTCAGCACCTAAACAGGGCCGCGTGGTAGCCCAAAGATCCGGGGACAAGAGGAAGGACGTGGGAGGCATCGCAGTCCACGGATGTGGGAGGCAGTGCTGGGTCCAGGAGACCACTGGAGACCCTGGAGCACCAGCTGAAGGTGCCCAGGCTCCCTTACAGGGAACCTTGAGACCTGTCCGGAAGGCAGGCAATCCCCGCTATGGGTGGGTAGCCTTAGTGTAGGAGCTTAAAATCGGTCTTGAGCACTGGTCCTAGCATACAGCAGGGCAGGGTTGGGGGGTAGGGTGCTGGGGGTTGGGTGGTGCCTAAGAAAGACAGCCCTGCCGAAGGAGCTGGGGGGGGGGTTTGTGCTTGCTTCTGGGACACACCGCCCCTGGATAGGAGACACTCACCCATCCAGATGGAACACCTCAGCACCTAAACAGGGCCGCGTGGTAGCCCAAAGATCCGGGGACAAGAGGAAGGACGTGGGAGTCGGTGCTGGGTCCAGGAGACCACTGGAGGCCCTGGAGCACCAG
>CADCXT010005133.1:0-32655 GCA_902806775.1 Microtus agrestis | reverse complement strand
CCAGTTCGCGCCACCGCCTCCCGCCGCAGCCCGCTGGAGTTTGCCCCCTCCTTCCCAATCGAGCGTGGGCACCAAGCCCCCGAGTGCTCGTCACCCTGGACCCTGGCGCAGAGCCCTGGCATCACGACTCGGAGGCTGAGACGCTGTCCTGGAGTCACCCAGGAGAGATGGAGCCACCTCAGTGTGTGGAGGAGCTGGAAGATGATGTGTTCCAGCCAGAGGATGGGGAGCCAGGGACACAACCTGGGAGCTTGCTCTCTGCGGACCTGTTTGCCCAGAGCCAGCTGGATTGTCCCCTCAGTCGGCTTCAGCTCTTCCCCCTCACCCACTGCTGTGGTCCTGGGCTCCGGTCCATAAGCCAGGAAGACAAGGCCACCCAGACCCTCAGCCCAGCTTCCCCAAGCCAGGGTGTTATGCTGCCTTGTGGGGTGACAGAGGAACCCCAGAGACTCTTACGGCAATGCTGGCTACAGGCTTCCTCTCCCTGCCAGTTTCCCTGCAGGCCTGCCCCTTGGGGAGCAGCCCCCTGAAGGACAGTGGCAGCATCGAGCGGAGGTACAGATCGCCAGAAAGCTTCAGTGCATTGCAGACCAGTTCCATCGGCTTCATATGCAGCAACACCAGGAGAACCGAGACCGCGCATGGTGGCAGGTCTTCCTCTTCCTGCAAAACCTGGCCTTGAACAGAGAAGAAAACAGGGAAGGCGTGGGTCCCTGGTGAGGCTGGGTGGAGGATAAAGCACCAGAGTGCAGTCTGGAACAGGACAGACATCTGGGAGGACGGAAGCTATCTTGTCAAGTTTTGTTATTTTTAACTTTTGTTTCCTGTTTGTACATACAACATACCCCAGTGAGATCTCCTTCCCCTGTTCAGAACCTGCACTGGGAATGGGGGCTTTGGTCAAACACTGTTGAAGGAGAGATGGCCGTGCCTGCTGGTGGAGTCCTGAAGGCTCTGACGGTGACCAGTTGGTGATGCTTTCCGGGAAGTAGACTGAGGCTTTCCTACTGGAGCTGGTTAAGAAATAGGAAGTCAGGTTAGACTCCCAGTGTCACCAAATGTGTCAGCCTTCCCTCACGCCTGATGGAAACACAGCTCTAACCCACCAGGATCTTGCCCGGGGTATCCTGGCTAAGAACAGCAATGCCTTGGCTAGCCAGCCCTACATCTGGGTTCCCACTTGGCACAGCCAGTGCCCACCGCATGGGCTCAGGGATTCTTATCCAGACCCGTCACCTCCAGAAGACCTCAGGGAGGGTCGGACTTCTTTAAGAACCTCTCAAAGGTGCCTCAAAATGGAATCAAGCTTGACAGGTCTCAAGTCTGACTTGGTCCCCCATGAAGACCCTTGATTGGTCCCAAGGTGCAAACTACTGCCACCTTTGTTGGCTGGGTGTCAACCGTGTGTGAGCCGAGTCGCTGATCAACCATCGTGTTGTGCCCGGGAGCCTGTGCCTTTGTCGGCTGTTTTCAGAAGACCCTGCCAACTACTGGACTGGATTGGACTACCACCTCAGCAGCCGTACTCCGAGATGGGGTGCGTTCACAGGGGATCCACTGATCAGTCAGTCCCAGGGTCTGACTCTTGGTTTCCTTGGAAACATGTACCTCCTCCCCCTTATCCCCATCCCTTTTTCATACCTAGTAGGATACAGGAAGAAGCTGGCACAGTGACTTTGCCAGCTGAAAGGTGACTTTTGAACAACAGACAATGTTTAGAACATGGAGCTGACAGAGCTGGGTACACATTTCCTATCTTCCTTCAGCTTCCAGCCAGGCCAGAAGAGAGAGTTCCTGAACCTAGCCGAATCTCAGCTTCCAGAACTCCCTGCTGTGGTACTCAGGGAGGAGACTAAAGCGCTGACCTTCATCACAGGGTGTCTCCTAACCCGATACCTGGAGATCAAATCGTAATTTTTACATATATATATATATAATTTTTACATATATATATGATATATACGATATATATGGAAAGACATTGGTGCTAAAGATGAGGCTCAAAGAAAGGTGGCTTCCCTGAGTAAAGAAGACTCTGGGGTCGTGCAAGGAATTTGCAGGAGGAACTCAGAGTAGAGCAAATTGAGCAAGCCCAGTAACTCTTGTTTCGAGAGGTGGGGGTGGGGCTTCAGTCCTGTAGGAGGGCCACTGACCCCCTGGGTGTGCACAGAGTTTGAGGGATTTCTAGAGGCTGAAGTCTGGCCTGGGCTCTGCTCTCTAGGCTGTGTGCTAGGCTGGATCTGCTCACTTGGAGATGTCTTTCCTAATTTACACAAAGGACTGTCTGCACTCACAGCAGGCCTCCTGAGAAGGCCCCCAGAATACTTATATAAGCCTTTGTGTTTTTCTGCTCAGACGATCTGGAGATATTACCTCTTCTTGGCCACAATCATTTTCTCAGGGTGTATACTGTGGTCCATCTGCTAAGAAGTGGGTTCCTGTTTGCAAGGAGAAGAGGACTTAACTAATGAATATGAAGACTGGTTCTGGGGTGCACTGACCATTGTGAAGCCCAGCCTTCTTATCTCTCTTTCCCATGCAGTTTAGATGGGGGGTGGTTTCCACTTTCCGGGATCAAGGCTGTAACAGGCAGGCTTCTGGTATGTGCGTGGTACATGTGCTGTGGTACATGCGTGCCCCCGCCCCATGTAGAACCCTGTACATCAGTCATCTTTAAACCTCTTAGCAGACTTTACATTCAGAGACCTTTGCCAGGTGCGGGCTAGGAGCCCTGTGATCTGTCCTGAGAACTGAGCCCAGAGTTCGACCTGAACGTTGAGTCTGGGGCCAGGTGGAAGCCGGTCCGAATACACTGTCTCCACTTCGGGCCTAGCCAGGACCAAACTCACTAACTTGGGCAAGCCAGGGTGAAATTTAAACCCTCTTCTATCTTCCTCCAACCTGAATCCAGGCTGGGGTTGAAGCTCAATAGGAGAGTACTTGCCTTACAGTCCAAAGACCCTTGCATGGATCCCCAGGGCTATAAAGTAGAAATAAACAAAAATACACCCCCCCCACAAGCCATAGGAGGTAGCTGGCAGCCCAGCCCTAGGAGGCAGAGGTTCCCCCTGGCTGGTTGCTTTAATTGGCCAGTGATCTCTGCCTGGTGAATTGGCTTTATAGTCTCCCAGTCCAGCCCAGGGCCAGCCAGCCGGCCTGCCCCTCCCCATAGCCTTGCTCCAGCTCCAGGAGCCTGACTGTCTCTAGTGAGGAGTGTAGATTCAGATTTAGAGGGAGGGGATGTCTGACCTGTGTGCTGACCTGTAACCGGCTGAAGGCAGTGGGCTTTTGTGGTGTGCTGAGGATGGGGGTGGGAGAGAGACTGGAAAACCCAGTGTACACATGCCCTAGAGGGACACAAGCCCATGTTCAGGAGCCAAACTGCTCTCCTAAGTCACAATTCCCAGTAGGCATTTCTAGAAGCCAGTGAACAGATCTGGAAAGGAGCATCCCCCAGTCAAGTTACTGACTCCCCAGTGAGGCTGGGACAGGCTGGCGGGGTTGGGGGGAGCTCTCCGCCTGGCCCTGTCTATTCAAAGTCTGGCTGTGCTGTGCAGTTGTCCCCAGTGGCCTTGTCTTACTCAATCAGAGGTGGAAAAGATCACCTCCCGATGACCTCCCTCAGGCCCCAAGGGATGGGCTGTGTCCAGAACTATGTGGCAAAGCTTGTTTCCAGGGCCTAGAGAGGCCCAGCTGGCTTGCTTCGCAGCCTCAACCACAAACCCGAGCCCAACCCTGAGCACTGCGGGGAGTGGGTATTGGCACAGTCTGGCCAGAACCCCCGTCCGCCCCAAGCTTTCCAGGAAATAGGTAGCGAACTCATTATGACCATCCTGGTCAGTGAGGAGAAAAGTTCTCTGAGGAGAGCATTCCTTTCTGGGGACTTGATAGGGAGTGGGGTACTACGGGTGCACGGAGTAGCCAAAACCGTTGGTCTTCATGGCTCTGCTGGGTTTTGAGGAATCAGAACTGTGGCTGCCATCCTCCTGGTGGGGCACACTGGCTCCGTGAAGATGAGGACCTTTGGAGGCAGTCTATCCTGGTCTGTTACCCTGGTAGGACAGGGTGGACCAACAGGCATTCAGAGTTTCCTGGGATTCCTAAGAGCTATAGGCCTGAGGGCCAGGGCCTCAACGGAACAGCAGAACAAAGCTGGGCCCTCCCATGGATGCTCGCTTGACCAAGGTGCTATGAGGTGTGTGGCCTCAGGCTTGCTCTGCCCCTCCCTCCACAGGTGTCTGATGGTCCACCCCATCTCTGGGTCCACAGGAACTGACCGGGAGACCCAGTGAGATGTAGCATTTCATTCGTCCCCAGTTTGCTTGCCCTGGGGTCTGGGCATTCTGCCTTAAGGAGAGGAATGGGGACCGTTATTTTTTAACCTGTACATAATATTTGGCTTTTTTGTTGTTGTTGTTCTTTACTTGTATACATGTGTAAATATCCTCTCCCTCATCAGCTGGTACAATTTTTAATAAAACCATTTAAAGCGAAAAAAAAAAGTTGGAAGAGAAAAAAAAATAAAAAAGAAAAAAAAAGAAAAGTTGGAAGAGAGCACAACAAACAACCATAGCAACCAAAGTTAACTGCATATTTGACTGGAGTAGTGTTTCAGTAGTAGGGCAATAAAGAGGGGATCATAATGATTTGATACTTCCTTTATATTGCCAACAACATTTCAATATTCACACATTGTCAGAAAATATACACATTGTTCCTGACTTGTCACATCATCTCCATCCTTATACTAATCAAAAACTAGTTTTTTAACATTCTATTTCCCTAATGAACTATTTAAATATTCTAAGCAGCAAATGTATTTGGTAACTTATGTGTAATTTACCTTATTGGTAATAAGGCCTGATTCCCTTAGATCAAAGTGAAAACCATTTCCTGCTGTAATCATACAGTAACCCCTCCACTTTCTTCCCAGACCACCCTTCCCACCCTCTGTCTCACTCCCAACATGACTCCTAGACTACTATCTTGCACAAAATCTGGCTTCAGTTAAGAGGGCCAGTGACTTTTACAAACTCTCCAGACCATCGGGTAAGTTCCAGAGTGTCTGATCCCACCTCATTAGGAACTGAGTACCCGAAAACCAAGTGAGCCCCATCTATCTGCAAGTGGCTAAAACGAGAAGCAAAAAAATCTGGGTAGAGCCTATTAGCAGCCATGTTTTCTTCTCGTGAGAGAAGAGCAATCGGGTAAAATAATAAGCTAGAAATGAGGCAGAAAAATAAAGGCCGCCTCAGCTGGGTTTCCTTCGCTGTGATAAGGCGCCATGACCAAAAACAATGGGAGGAAAGATGCATTTCACCTTACCCTTCTAGGCGTGGAGAGAGGATGGGGCAGGAACCTGGAGGCAGAAACTGAAGCAGAAGATATGGAGGGGCCCTGCTTACTGGCTTGCTCAGCTCTTTTCTTACAGAACTTAAGCCAGCATGTTGGGACCATTTGGAGTCCTGGCCTCCAGCTGCTCTTCCCTGCTAGTGATCTTTTCTTTCCTTCTGATTTGAGCTACTGAAAGCTGTGTCAAAGTTGTTTACCAGCTCTGCTTCACAAGCACGTGTCGCCTTGGCCTTGAGGATCAGAGGATGAGGTTTTCACCTGTTGGCCCACTTGACTGTTGGGTATATAAGCCTCCATGGTGCTATTGAATAAAGGGCTTCTTACCGTGTCTCTGTCTCTCTGTCTGTCTCTGTGTGTTTCAACCTCCAGCCTCTTGCCCGAAGCTTGGAAACTGTATGGTAGTGCATAGAGCGCAGACAGGTGTTTGTGCGCAGCCTGCCCAGGGATGGCCCTGACCGTGATTGGCTGGACCCTCACACATCAATCATTAATCATTAAAATACCTCACAGGCTTACCCACTGGCTTCTCTGGTAAGGGAGATTTCCCAGGTGAGCTTCCATTTCCCCAAATGACTATGGCTGGAGTCAAAATGACCAGAATAAACTAAGCAGGACAGAGGCCAAAGGTCAAAGGACCTACAGGATGTTGGCCACCTCCCCAACCTTCACCTCTGTCCTTGAATCTGTGGGAGGACACATCATCTCTGCTTCATTCACTCTACTTGGCCTTCTATTGCTGTAACCAAAGTCATTGCAATTACTAAACCAATGTCTAAGATTCCCTATGCACGGCTATACGATTGAAAGGTTTCAAAAGGAAACATATAGGGAAGTGTGTGTCCACATTCTGCTCTCTCCCATTGGTTAAGCGTGGCTCACATGAAAAAGTAAGTTCCAGAAATCTCTGAGCTCTAGGCTATGATACCAGAAAAGCCACGTGGCAGGGAGCATGAATATAGTAAGAGCCCATAGGAAGGCACCTTCTAACTCAACCTGCTTGAGGCAGATTAAAGTCTACAGGAACTAGTAATCACAAAAGTAGATTGAATAAGAAGTGGCCCTGGATTACCTTGTAGGAATGCACAAAACCTGGCCAGCCTGAATAAGGAGATTTCTTACAAGGCAGTTTCTGGGAATGCAGCTTTCGTTACAAGGCACACGTCTGCTCACAAGCATGCTCCAATGTCCTTGTGTTAGCTGAAGACAGGTGCAGCATTTCCTTGGGGGCTGTCCTTGCAGCAGCTCTCCTCTAGCATGCTCTTCTAGCATCTGAGAGTTCGGAAGGCAGATGGCATTTTTCTAAACTATATTTGATTGTTTGGTGGGAGTTCAAAGACAGAATATCTCAGTTCAGCAAATATGAGATCATGAATGACTAAAAATATTCAACATCAAACCAAAAAAAGAATTAAGAAGCTCTTGAGTAATGATTATTTTTATAAAGGGCAAGTAAGAGCATCCAGGCCATACTGTCTTCAAGACTTAAAAGCAATAACACTCCCTGAGGCTTGGTTTGAAATGAGCTGTGGACATCTTATTGCCCAGAGAGATGGGTCAATAATTAAGAGCACTGACTGCTCTTCCAGAGAATCCATGCTTGGTTCCCAGAATCCCCACACCACTCACAGTGATCTGTAACTCCAGTTCCAAGAGCTCCAACACACTCTTCTGACCTCTGTGGGTACTGCATGCAGTACATGTGGGTACACAGTGCAGGCAAAACACATTAAAAAAAATAAGTCTTTCTTGGTTAAAGAAAATATTTAGCATTTGCTCATTTGAAATAAAGCTCTAAAGCAACTGTCTTAGTTGGGGTTTCTATTGCAGTGAAGAGACATCATGACCGTGGCAACTCTTTGAAAACATTAATGAGATAGCTTAGAGTTTCAGAGTTTTTATCATCGTGAGACATGGTGGTCTGCAGGCAGACATGGTGCTGGAGAAGGAACTGAGAGTCCTACATCTTGATCCACATGCAACAGAAGTGAACTCTCTAACTGGGTTTAGCTTGAGCATAGAATACCTCAAAGCCCACCCCCACAGTGACACACTTCCTTTCTCAAGACCACACTTACTCCAACAAGGTCATACCTCCTAATAATGTCACTCCCTATGAGCTATGGGGGCCAATTACATTCAAACTACCATAGCAGTCTTGAGAAAAAATCAAGACAAATGCTGGTAAGGATATGGGGGGAAGAAAATCTTTCTGTATTGTTGGTGGGAGTATAAATTTGTATAGTCACTGTGTGTGTGTGTGTGTGTGTGTGTGTGTGTGTGTGTGAAGTCAGCCTGGACCCCACAGTCCTCTTATAGTGCCCTCCATTCCCTTGGATGCCTGCATTAGCACAGCCAATCTCAACACTTGCAAAACTCAATGCTCCAGTATTATAAGAAACCAATATTTTAGGATTAAGTAAAATAACACCAGTAGATGAAATTCAACATCACCAGTGTGATACTTTGAACACTAAAGACATCTGCTCATGTAAATTCCATGGAAAGTTGATATCAACAGCAAATCTTTGTCAATTATACATCTGATAGATTAATAACCAGAATAAAGAAAGAACCTAAGAGTGGGTGGTCCTTGGACTTCCCACAGGGCAGGGAACCCTGATTGCTCTTGGGGCTGACGAGGGAGGGGGACTTGATTGGGGGAGGGGAAGGGAAATGGGAGGCAGTGGCGGGGAGGAGGCAGAAATCTTAAATAAATAAATAAAATAAAGAGCTGGCAAATTAGAAGACAAAAAAAAAAGAACCCAAAACACTAAACATCAAGAAAATAAATATTCAAATCAAAAAATGAGCCATGAAATTAAACGGTGAGTTCTCACAAGAAGAAGTGTTAATGACTAATAAATATTTAAAAGTGTTCAACATCATATCAAGTATGATGGCACATGCCTTTAACCCCAGCATTTGGGAAGCAGAGACAGATAGATGTCTGTGAGTTCAATGTCAGCCTGGTCTACACAGCTATCTCCAGGCCAGCCAGGTCTACATTGTGAGATCCTATCCCAATAAAATAAAACAAAAGTGTTTAACTCTTTAGCCATCAGGAAAATGAAAATGACTTTGCTATTCTGTCTCATGAAAAAAGTTATGACAAATGCTGGTGATAATGAGGGGAGAGAGAAACCCTTCTACATGGTGGCTGGGAGTATAAACTGTTAAAAGTCACTATTTAAATCCGTTTTAAAAAGTTAAAGATTGGACCTGCCCTATGATACAACCACTCCTTGAAAAAGGGCTGTAATGGAGATACCTACAAATCTGTAGTTATTGCTGCTCTTTTCACAAGAGCTTGAAAGTAGAACCACCTTAGATATCTCAGATGTGAGGACAATAAAAATATAATACACTTAAACAGTGGTATTCTTCTCAGCACTTAAAAGTAAAATTTGCAAAAAAAAAAAAAATGCAACTAGAAAATTTACTGAATGAGGCAACCTGGGCCCAGAAAGAAAAGTGCCATAGATTCTCACTCATGTGCAAATTTTAGATTCACATCTTCAATAACTGTGTTTTCTGAAATGAGTATCAAAAAGAGCTACATATCAAGGGAGGTGCCATGGGAATTGGGGGGCAAGGAAGAGTCTGAAGAGGAGTGTGCATAGTAAAGCATATGATATGGGAAAGTGGTGGGGGGACACTAGGGGAAGAAAGGCTGAAAAGGATAAGGTAGGAGAATAAGAGAAAGATGTATTGAGGAGGAGGTTAACCCCAACTAAGGATATATGAAATGGGCCTATAGAACCCTATTTCTTTAAAAGCTAACAGACTGTATTTTCTAATGGATGGCCTCATATCTCTTTCCCCTCACAATGTGGTTGGTACTTCTGCCCCTAAAATGTAGCACCAATATCCCTATCACTAATCTTGGATAAGGTTAAGAAAGACCCTATCATTATAGTATGTCAGAAGTGATATTCTGTGACTTCTGATGTTAGGTCACAACAGAGCATGAAGTATCTACCTGGTTCTCTGCTTAAATACAGTCACTCTTGAAAACCAACTGCTCTATTATAAGTCAGATCCCACTGCTGGTACCAATTTGGTATTAGTGTTTCTATTGCTGTGGTGAAACACCATGACCAAAACCAACCTGGGGAAGGAAGGGTTTATTTTATCTTATAATTCTCAAGTCATACTCCATCACTGAGAGAAGTAAGAACAGGAAACTAGAGGTAGGAACTGAAGCAGAAGCCATGGAAGAGGGCTGTTTACTGGGTTGCTGCCATGACTTGCTCAGATTGTTTTCTTATGCAACCCAGGACCACCCGCCCAGCGTGGTATCTCCCACACTAGGCTAGGCTCTCCCACATCAAACATTAATCAAAAAAAAAAAAACACCCTAAAGGCTTGCCTATAGCCAATCTGATGTAGGCATTCTCTCAATTGAGGTTCCCTCTTCTCAGAAGTCCCTAGCCTATGTCAAATTGAAATAATACAAAACAACCAGGGCAGAAGGTTATTTGACATGTAGAAACTCAATTGTCTAATAGTCTACAATTCCAATATTCCAAGGCTGATTATAATAAAGCCAATCAATGAAATTCAACCTCCGCATGATACTTTTAAAACTACAAAGCTCTGGTCTGTGAAAACTCTATTAAATTTTGGAATCAATATTAATACTTTATGAGCTAGGAATTTTGGAGGAAAAAGAATCCTTCTTTCTGTTTTGTGTCACTCACTAGAGAGGCCTGCTAGGAGGGTACATAGGCAAAGCTCAGAATACAAACACATGCAAAAGAACTATGGAGAGAAGCTGGACTAGTGTCTGCTGGGTGAGGTAGGTAAGCTAGTCAGCAAATGAGCCTCCAGAAGTTTCCAGCTGTCAGACTTCCTGTCTCCTATCCTGATGTCCCTGACATTATAGAGTGAGATAAGCCCCTCCCGCTGTGTCTAATCCAAATTCATTATCCACGGGATTTGTCTGTTTATTTCATTGGGGTTTAGAGTTGTTTATACACCCGTAATGACTAGGAAAAAATAAACCTGTGCAGGTACATTATCTTTGGATCATCTTTCTGTTATTCGCAGAGTGACTTTTTCAAGCAACGCGAAGATCATATGACAGGAGCTAGGTCAGTTGGGAGATGATTTCTGTCTACACACAACTCAACATCAAGTTTTATCTCTCTGACTGGAAGAGGAAGGTGGCTCCCAAGGTCGTGGATTAAAGCAAAGCACTTGGCCTGCTTCTTCTCAGAGGAGAACAGAACCTCTTTGAAGGTTCCTCACACTGATAAGATCCAAGAGCCCACAAATGATGTCTTTGTTTTTATGCCACCCTCCATGGCTTCTCCTTAACTTCTAAAGAGTTCAAAGGAATAGAAACCGGTTGTAGTTTCGGTGCCTATTAATCTATGAGGTCTCCAGAGGAAGTGGTATGCGGTGCTAGAGATAAAATTAAGAGACTCCATAGCAGATGTGTAGAGGAAGAACAGGCTAGAAAGGGCGTGGAGTGTTCAAGAGTAAGAACAGAATAAAGACTTGCCAACAATCCACAACAATTTCTACTTTAACCCACATGTCATCAGCTCGGGAGGTCTCATTGCTCTTTTTCTCTCCCGACACATCCACTCCTTGAAGCATGCTCCTTTAGGCTCTACTTTCAACCTCCCCTCATCTCTGAAAACTTTTGTCCCTAAACACCAGCTCACACATGTGTCCATCCATCCAGCACCTCTGTTCATCTCAACTCACTCCCGATGCTCTTTCCCAAGCCCTCTCTGCCATCTCAGTCGTAGTCAATGGTGATTCTGTTCCACTGGCTCAAGAGAAAACACCGACACAAACAACAGCCCATCTGCGTGCAAGCCCTGTGGGTCCTATGCAAAATCCAGCCACTTCTCATGACCCCCGACCACCCCTGAGTTCACCTAGACTGAGCCTCTTGCCTAGACTACTGTCAGCTTACTAACTGGTCTCCAGGCTTCCATGAGTTCTTTTCAGAAGTCAGAATGAGCCCTTAAGATAGCAAATCCAATCATGTACTTTCTCCACTCACAATCCTCCAGTGGCTTTGGATGTCACTCAGAATAAAATCCAAATTTCTTAGGTTGGTTCAGAATCTATGATTGGTTCACAATGGCTCCTGTCGATCCCTCTCTTCTGACTCAGCCTGCTCCTACCTAGCTGACTTCCCAACAGTTCCTGGAAAATACCCAAACTCCCTTCTGCCCCACTGCTCCTGAACTCCTGCCCTCTGGCTAGAGCCTCTCTCTCTCTCTCTCTCTCTCTCTCTCTCTCTCTCTCTCTCTCTCTCTCTCTCTCTCTCTCTCTCTCTCTCCTCTCCCTCCCTCTCTCTCTCCCTCCCTCTCTCTCTCCCATTTTACATACTGCTGACTTTCCAGTGCCCAGAATACTTTCTTCCTTATGGGAGTCACATAAGTGGCTAGAAAAGCACAACCTGTTCATGACTGAATCAGTAAAGAAGGACTCAGTGCACGGCCAAGCATCACCTGAGCAGGAGGCCTGTGGACTGCTTCAGTGAAGGCACACATCTGTTCAGCTTGGGTCTCAAGTGGCTCTGAAAACTCTCCAGGGTGCAGAACAGTCACAAGACCAGAGGGTCCCAGATTCCTACCCTCCTACCCACCCCACTAGAAGTGAACCCTTTAGTTCCATGGGTCTGATTCTTAAAAGTCCACATTGTGTTTCTGTTTCCTGAACTATAAAACATAATGGAAGCTACTTTTCATAGGGGATGCAGCAAAAATTAAATGAGGTGCTCTCTCTCTCTCTCTCTCTCTCTCTCTCTCTCTCTCTCTCTCTCTCTCACACACACACACACACACACACACACACACGATCGTATAAGAGAATCATTTTGACTCAGCCTACTTAGCAACTGAATCTCATATATCCGGATTATAAAGACTGGATAAGCTAACATATGGCCACACAATTGGCCAAAATGACTTGTTAGTTCCTGCTACAAAACATATTCATCTAAAAGGAGGAATGGACAATATTTTAGCACTCCAAAAATTATGGTTATTTTATTTTATCCTGGTAAAAAAATGTTGAAAGGTAATATCGTAGCAGTCTTTTTAAAGTGGTAATTGAAGCTCAGAGAGTTTAACTAACCTGTCAAAACCCAGTCATGTAGTCAGAAATTAGAAAGCTATTTTCAAAAGACCAAGTCGTTCTCTTTATATTTTTAAAATTAACCTCCTACTAATGATTCTTTCCAATGTTTTGATGTTTAATTAAAATTCACAGAAACGGAAGAGTGCCTGATACAAGAGGATATGCGCTGTGTAGCTGCACTGCTGTGGGACTGCACTGCTGTGGGACTGCACTGCTGTGGGACTGCACTGCTATGGGACTGCACTGCTGTGGGACTGCACTGTTGTGGGACTGCACTGCTGTGGGACTGCACTGCTGTGAAATTCGAGATGAGCTGTAGTAATCCGTTTCCATGTGTGGAGGAGCAAGGACGGGCTGGGGAAGGGTGAAGTGAACTTCCTAAGGAGACGCAAATCTCTTACTGTTGAATGTGGGTTATATGATATATGTGTTTGTCAAAACTTATCAACGCATATACTAAAAATATGAACATTTCATTGTACATAGATTACATTTCCATGTTTAAAGTTTAGAGCCATAGAGGAGAAAAATGAATTAGTCTTGAATCTCAAGTGAAAAATAATACCACTGTTTTGGGGAGCTTTTATTAAACCTTAGAAAAAGCCAAGCATCAAACTCCTCTTTGCTGGAAAGAAGCTGAAAGATGGCGTGTTGGGTGACTTCCTGGTCAGCACCGTCATGTGATGCCATCCCACCTCAGCCGTCACTGCCAAGGGCTATCCTGACAAGGCGAGACTGGAAGACAGTATTTGGATTCAGTATTCCAGGCGGTTCTCATGATCCTCACCTCTGTGGTGTGGGCAAGGAGGCGGCATGAACGATAGCGGTGAGGACAGACTATATTCCGAGAGGTGATTCAGTAGACAGTCACAAGGACTGATACTAATCTGTGAAGCCGAGGGATAAAACATAAAGATGAGGTTTTTCTTTCACATGCCACAATATATTTTATTTCTGCTTATTCCTGTTCCCTGCTATTTAGTACTTTTTAAGATTAATCTCATCTTCGGATAGTCCTAGGAGGCAAACACATAACTTTCAGTTGAAATGAAGAATAAACTTTACATTGGGCAACCACAATAATCTATCTTAAGTCATTTCAAATGAACCTTGTTCAAAATCGTGGGGAAGCTTTAGCCGCACTGAACTCTGTGGTCTATTTTTGGTGCCCACAAGCTCTTATTTCAGGTAGGAGAAGAGGTAGGAATAGAAAAATGCCACCGAACAGTTAGGAACCTTACAATGCTTCATTTCCCGGCTGCCCCCTTTCCTGAATGATTGCATTCTCTACCGCTTCCATATCGAGGCAATTTAAATTCACACAACCATGCAAAGGCACGCAAAAAATAACTCATATGGATTGGGGAAGATACTCACTTTTGTTCTTAAAATTACGCGCGCGAGGGTGGGTGTGTGGAGACGAACGCAAGACAAACAAAACAGACACAAGAGCTCCCACGTGGGTGCTATTTAATGGGGGAGGGGAACACGAAAGGGTGGGTGGTGTGCGGGACACACAAGGACAGACGGAAAGAGAGAGGGAGAGAGAGAGAGGGAGAGAGAGAGAGAGGGGGGACAGAGAGGCAGGCCTCGTGTGGCCTTGCCTTTTTAACGGGGGGCACAAGGGTGTCTGGGAGGATGTCCCATACCTGTGCGCACACCTGCGCACAGGTATTCATAGTCCAGGAGGAGTCTGGGAATTGTAGTTTCCAAAGGAATAACACTCACCACTGTAAAGAAACAACAGAAAGTGAATAACAGACTCTTGCTTACCACGCCAGCCTCCGACTCTGACAGGTAAATAGTCCCTTGATGTTTTCCTCAGGCGGCATGATGAACAGAAGGCCGTAAGGAAAGGCATTTATGTGGCTGAGAGAAACAGCAGAGTTGCAGGATGTGAATCCCAGCCTCTTAATCTGCGGGCTGCAAAGACCGGATGTGGGAGGGGTCACATAACTGAAGGTGGGAGTGGCCACATGGTTGGCACACGATGACCAAAAATTGATTCAAAATCAAACAACCAATTGATGTGGGAGTGTCATATATCAATCTGTTGATTTCATTGGATAAGCAATAAATAAACTGCTTGGTCTGATTGGTTAGAACATAGGTGGGTGGAGTAAACAGAAGAAAATGCTGAGAGGAAGAGGAAGTGAGGTCAGAAAGCATGCAGCTCCGCTCAGTGCCAGACGCCTCAGAGAGAGACCCCATGCTCCTGTCTCGCGGGCAGACAGGATAGCTCTGCTCTCTGAGGCACTCTCGATGAAGCTCGATGAAGCTCAGCACCAAGATGGACGTAGGCTAGAATCTTCCCGGTAAGCGCACCTCATGGTGCTACATAGATGATTAGAAATGGGTTAAGAGGTTGAAGCTAATGGGCCAAGCAGTGTTTAAAAGAATACAGTGTCCATGTAATTATTTCAGGTAAAGCTAGCCGTGCAAGCGGCCGGGGTGTTGGGGACGCAGCCCCGCCGCTGCTATTTCAACAACCAATCCAAGGTGATTCTGTGCCCCTCAACCATGTTGTACCCAGACGGCTCTACAGCCCTTCTTCTGAACATACAACAGGCATGCAATGTCGACAACGCCGCCTGAAACACTTGGTTCAACAGCATGTACACTGTGTTGTTTCACTGTACAGACAATATGGCCGCTAGCCATACAAGCTAGCAGAGCACTTGAAATGTGACTAACACGACTGAAAAACTAGATCTTGAATTTCATCTCATTTTAATTCATTTTCATTTCATTTAGTTTTGTGCTGACTGGCTTCATGTGGCTAGTGGCTGTTGAGCTGGGCAGTTTTAGCCCAAGAATGTTAACAGAGAAATTAACAGTTGACACTGACCTCATGTTCAGAGGAGCGTTCGTGTCTCAGTCATTTCCCTCATGGACTTTGGAACATTAGACTTCCGTCTGCATGGCTTTGACGAGGCTATTTGTTGACACCTGCTATTCCCCTCGAGAGACTTCAGCCATGTCTGAGGAGCACTTCCTCACAGTCACAAAATGGGTTGTGACATGCGGAAACATTCTCCTTCCTCCTTTTGACCCAAGAGACTCCAGAGCATGTCCTTATACATACTTGATACAGCCTTTTGCCCGTCTTCAATTCTAAACCACAGAAATAACAAGGTCTCCCAGTGGGATTCTCGAGAAGAAAATAAAGTAGGCCTGACAGCCTGCGTCGCTTTGGCAAGAGTACATTGATCTCCTGAGCAGCTTCCTCCTGGGTGGTCATCTCTCCACGTGCCACACCAGCAGAACACCACGGGGGTCCTAGGCTCTGTCTGCCCCGCCTCTCCTGGATAAAAGCAGCTCTTGGTGGGAACCGCCTCCACAATCTATACATGAAATTCCCTGCAAGTGAGCGAAGGATTAAGCTTTGATTTTAAACGAGGTCACAGAATTAGCTAGAGAAGGAATCAGGTTCTGTTGAATTGACTCGTCATACTGCCTGGATGCTGTAGCCATTTAGCAACGTCTTCCCATGTTCATAGATAAGGATCTGTGTTTGCAGCGTCTTCCCTACAGGTTGTGACGCAGCAAAGACACACAAAGGAGTGGAACAACGCAAACACATTGGGTACAAAACAGCCTAAGGAAGCGCTGCAGGGGCGGTAGGAATGGAGAGAGTCCAGAGATCAATTGTAACAGGAAATGCTGTGGCAGCAGCATGGAAAGGATGAGGAAAAGGTAAATAAGGAGAGGGAAGGCATGGCCAAGGATAAACGACACAGTGATGGGAATCCATGGGACGGCTCAGCAGGTGAAACACCGGCTGTCGAGTCTGATGACCCGAGTTCTATCCCTAAGACCCATGAGATGGAAAGAGAGGACCAACTGCTACAAGCTGTCTCTGACCTAGACAGACAGGCAGGCAGGCAGGCAGACAGACAGACAGACAGACAGACAGATGAATGAGTAAATAAATGTGGTCTTCAAGATTAAAATAAAAAGACACAGTAAGGAACTGCAAGGCGGAAGGAGAGGCTCCCTGACAGAGCCAGAAAGAGTATCTAACAGTTACTTAACTCGTGACAAAATAACCTGAAGGAAAGAAAGGCTTGTCCTGACTCACAGTTCAAGGGCTCACTTCATCTTAGTGCAGAGAGCATGGTGTCAGGAACCTATAGTGGCTGGTGACATCATGACAGTCCAGAGACAGAGACGACTACGTGCAGATAGTCACCTTTTATGTGGCAAAGGATCCTGGCCCATGGACTGGGGCTGCCCCAGTTGAGGGCAATCTTCCCATCTCAGTTTAACTAATCTAGAGAAGCCCCTCGCAGACATCTTTATCTCCAAAGGGAGCCCTGGAACTTGGTTAATAATGAAACAAATGCTTTTCATCAAAGTTATAGTTAATCCTCTCTGGTGACTTACCTGGGTTTAGACTCTCTCTCAGAGACACACATCTTTGGGCATGTCTGAGAGGGTGATTCCTTAAAGAGGGAAGGAAGATCTACTCTGAATGTAAGAGAAACAAATATATCTTCCATTATATTTATATAAGGCAGAGTGAAGACATATTTTAGTCTAGCTGCCTAAAATATCAGCTATGTGTATGAGATACTTGGAACAGTGGCAGCCACCTTATATAAAAAACAAGATAACAAATAAAGTTTGAATACACACACACACATGCATGCACGCACACATACACATACACAAGAAAATGATAGTGGGGGAAAGATGGAAAAAAATGAGTCTTTGGTCATTGGGGGAACTTCTATTACATGAAATGACAGAGTGTGCTGATTAGGCTAATGTTAGTTACAAAACTGTGGATGCTTCCTACACACTCACACTTACATATTACAGGGAACATGTATGTATGCATATATTCTATATGTGTATGTGAAAGACCCAAACCATTCCTAAAAACTGTTACTGAGTTTATCACCCTGCAACAAACATGTCCTAAACTGGGCCAAACAGGACACCATGGTTCAGAGATGCTGGAACAGGTAGTGTGAGGTCCTAATCCCTAAGAAGAAGGAAACCCAGGGGCTTCACCTGACTCTATTCGGTAGTGCTGTCTTGACCTCAGGGCCAACAGATGAAGGGTGAGAGGGGAATAATATATTGCTGTGTTAGGGACACACAGGCCAGACTGTAGTGTGGCAGTGTGGGACAAGATTATTATGTTAATTTGACACAAGGTAGGGTCATCTGGGAAAAGGGAGAGCCAATTGAAACATGCCTAGAGCAGGTTGCCTGTCGGCAAGGCTATTGGGTATTTCTTTGATTAGTGATCAATATGGGAGGGTCCAGCCCACTGTGGGTGGTATCTCACATAAGCAGGTGCTCCTGGGTTGAATAGGAAAACAGGGTGAGCAAGCCTTGGAAAGCAAGCTAGTAAACAGAGTTCCTCTATGGCCCCTATGAGTTCCTGCTTTGCGTTCCTGCCCTTACTTGAGTTCCTGCCTTGCGTTCCTGCCCTTACTTGAGTTCCTGCCTTGCATTCCTGCCCTTACTTGCCTTCCTAATGGACAATAAGCCTTAAGCTGAAACAAATCCTTTCCTTTCCAGGTTGTTTTTGGTCACGGTGTTTCATCACAGCAATAGAAAGCCTGAGACAACGACTGAGGGAATTGGAATGGATATCAGAGAGGATAAAATTGTTCTGTTGTGGGAAAGATTCTGGTTTTTTCCTCTGGTTGTTGACTAGACAGCTAGGCTTCGGGTTTAGGATAAGACCTGAGATGCGACGGGAGGCTGTGGTTTGCTGTTTGCCGTGGAAGCTTTTCAGTGTTGACAGAGGCACCGAAGCCCTGCTAGAACAGAGAGACTGTAGGGTTGGCTACATAGACATGGTGGGAGAGCACATACATGACATGCTCAAGGCGCTGGGTTCACCCATGAGCACCACCGAAATGAAAGAAAACGATGCCATCAAGACTTCGTCTACTAGGGTAAGTGATCCAGACATGTGGTGCCAGTGGGCAGAGAATTAGATCATTGAGACAGGTCAGAAAGTCCGGAAACAGACTACATACTCAGACTCAAATTGATTTGAAACAAAGAAGATAAGATAATCCCATGCAGTACAAACAAATACATAGAGAACTATGAGCAGGAGATGAGTCATAAGCCTAACCACAAAAGCCACCAAGAGACTAGACAGACTGGGGTTGTTTCTCTTTTGAACGGTTTCCCAGCTTCTGGTCACACCACTGGCCCACAGACCAGCTTTTCCTTTTATTTGAGACAATCTCTTATGAGTGCCAAACTTTTGATCCTCCTAGCTCAGCCTCCTCAGTGCAAGGATTACAGGCATGTGCCACTAAATCTGGTAAGAAGCCACATTTTTCACTTTGACATCACTTCTTTAAAAAAAAAATTCCATTTATCTGAACGCCTTGGCTGCATGTGTATCTCAGTACCGTATGCATGCATCAGATTCTCTGAAATTGCACCTATCAACAGTTGTGACTAGAACCTAGGTCTTCTGGACAAGCGGCCAGTGCTCTGAATCTCTGGGCCATCTCCCCATCCTATCCCAGGACACAGCTTTTGGAGATGACTGATGACTGGGATACTGTAGCCAGGAGAGATTTACTGCATCTTTATTGCAATAGTGGCACGCCCCAACTCAGAGAAAAGATAACAATGCATTTAATATGTACCCTTGCTTATAAAGAGCATGAAGCTAAGATATTCAAAGTGATCCCTACCCCCGTGACTGTTTGCTGTGTTGTGTTTCATTGGGAAATACCTCTGTTATTCCCTGAGTTATAAAATGCCCTCTGCCTAGATTTTTATGTTATCCTACATTTCTTTTTGCCATTGCTGGCTGTCCTCTCTGTGTCGTGTTTACGTTGTATGTACCACTGCTGTCTGCATTGCTGTAGGCTTCTTGCAGCCGCAATGGGCTCCAAACAAGGAAGGAAGCAGACAGAAATGTTAGATTCTCTTGCAGGTAGATACAAAGGTTGCGGAAGGATTGGAACCAGGATATGGCTCGGGAGGTCCTGAATTTACATTCTGAGCCACTGTTTAGTGAGAAACGACTCAATCAGCAACCTCTCCTACCACTTTCAGCCTTGGTTTCCCTGTCTGCAGCACTTCTCTCTTGTGAAAATTAATTGAGAAAATGTACAGGAAGCCCTCAGTCTTTGACCTGAGCCACAGTGAGAACTATATTAAGTGTAAGTAGGGCAGTACAGTGAACCAAATAAGTGAACATTTTTATTATTTTCATAGGAGGTTTTTCCTTAGCCAGGATGAGCATTGAGCTGGGGTCAGAGATGACAGGGCATGAGGGGTAGAAAGGGGAGGTAAAGCGATTGGAGAATTGCTGCAGACATGTGAAGACATCCAGTCCGTATTTAGTTTCAGGCAGCCAGATAGACTGTTTTAAGCACACAGAAACTCAGGGACTGGATTGGATGTGGGCATATTTGGGGCAGAAGAGGATTTTCTAAATTCTTCTCACTCATCTTTAACAAATCACACAGTACGCCTGGAAGGTGACAGCACACACTGTTACTTGATGCCCGAGAAGGCGAGAAAGAGCATATGGCCCCCAGGAGTCCCGAGCTTTCCGCAGCTGACCCTGTGATTGCTGGAGGACAGCTGGGAGAGGTGGTCCCAAGCCAAGTGCACCCAGCACTGAAAGAAGGAGGGGGCTGCTTGCTCCTTGTCTGGGGCAGAAGGAGATCATCTCATACCACCCCACGATGCCCTCACCAGAGAAGCCGGTGGCTGATCACGTGACAGATACTTAAGCTGAAATAGAACAAGAAAGACAAGATGGGAGTCAGTGAAGACTCCAGAGGAACCATTGCTAGGGAAGTCTGCATCGAGCTCTGAGGTTACCTTAAATGCCCTCGGGAGGTACTGGGCCACAGAGAGGTAGGAAAGCACATTCTAGAGCAACCAACGTGAACAGCATGGGCTCTTGATCCTCACTTAAGATGGGGAAGAGAGATGGGCTTCCCAAAGCAGCTGCTGGTCTAATGACTGGCTTGTGTTCTGAGCCTTCTAATCACAGTGAGGGAAATAATGGAGGGCCCAGCAAAGTTGAGCCGATTTCAGCCAGGCCATGTGGAACAGGGCCAAAAATATTAGAGAGAAAGTGACTTAGGATTTGAAAACACCAGGAAAAAAATCAATAAGACAGAAATGGGTTAGTGGAAATAAAAACTGTGAGTTATGATTTAGAAAGCGAGGACTCTTGCCTGTTTCAAGACCAAATGTGTCACCCTATGAAGATAAGTTTTCTGTGTCCTCGTCTTCTCAAGTTTTTAATAAGGAAGTAGATTTAAATTATTTATGCAGAATGGGACAAGATGGAATTTGATGTCTTCCTAAGAAGAAGAAAGGAATAAAAGCATGACACATTGAGCCTGCTCAAATCTAGAACAAAATCTGCAGCTGGGCCTCAAGATAATCCTGGGGAGTCCTGGTAACAGGTCCAGTGTCTTTCACCTCAGAAATGGGTCAGAGGTGAACCAGAGCAGAGCCCCGAATCAGGAAGTGGCTTTGGGACCTTGGATAAACTCATCAGTCCACGAAGCCACACTTGAGTGGAATCATTGTACCCGTCATGGTACCCTACGAGGCCATCAGACATTTGTTCACGTGTCCCCAGGGAAAGTCACAAAACAGAGAAACTGCCATCTTAAATGTTAATGCCTGTTGGTACAAATTTAAACTTACACCATTATGATTTTAAAGACACAGGTGTTCCCGAGCAGGAAAGCCTAGCTCCCAATCCTCAAGGTGGGAACTCGCCCTGCTGGGCATCAACAGAGACCTTTTAGAATGATGGAAGGGGCCTCTCTTACTCCAGATGGGCTCAGTCTAGTGGTCTCAGGAGTCGGACAATCAGTGGCCACCTGAAGCATGCTCTGAGCTAGAGTCTTCAGAGTCCGTTGTCTCACTTCTGTGACGAATATGGAACATGAGCATGAGAGGGTCAAAGCAAAGGCACATTTATTAAGAAAAAAATTTAAAAGGGGGAGAAAGTCCTCCCAGAGAATCCCAAGGACGAACCACCACCGGACAATCAGATACGGAAGTAATTTCTGTTGAGATTTGTTAATTTTCTGGGCACATGTCGGGCCAAGCCAGTAGGGGGCTGACACCATACATGCCTCTCTAGACCAACAAGGGAGATGATTCTACACCGTGTGCCCAGTTAGGGAGCTGTTTGTGTACCGAAGCCCCACCCTGTCCATTTGTTCACTTATTTTGTTGCCTGCTGTGCTTTGCACTTGTTGCCGGTTCCCAACCTTGGCTTGTTTTGCTGGCTATTAATAAAACTATATTATCTTTGTTCCCTAGTTACAGGATTGACCTGTTTCCATGGGCTCTTGTCTGCCTGTGGGGCGCAGACTCCAGCCTCAGCAGGACTCAGAAGGCTTATAACTAGCAGGGTGCAGCCTCTCTAACTCTGCCATGTTCCCCACTTCCATCCCATGACAACGGGCTCCAAACCATCATCAAATGGTCAGAGCAGGTATTCACAAGTGTACAGGCTCCTCTGACTCACAGGCAAGGGGACGGTCCTAGCTCCACTTCTTGCTATAATGAAACACTATGACCAAGAGCAGCCTTG
The DNA here is from genome assembly GCA_902806775.1 of Microtus agrestis. NCBI lineage: Eukaryota > Metazoa > Chordata > Mammalia > Rodentia > Cricetidae > Microtus > Microtus agrestis. The sequence goes on along the minus strand of CADCXT010005133.1, from coordinate 10,631 downwards.
TAGAAGGGCTTTTTTTGCCTTTACCATTGTAGGTTATGGTCCATTATTGTAGAGAAGTCAAGGCAGGAACTTAAAGCATCATGTCCATAGTCAAGACCAGAAAAACAAATACACCCAGGCTGTCCACCCACTTTCATCTAGCTCTCTCCTGTCCTAAATAATTCAGGGACCCTAACTAGGGAATGGTTGATGTGGGAGTGTCATATATCAATCTGTTGATTTCATTGGATAAGCAATAAATAAACTGCTTGGTCCCGATTGGTTAGAACATAGGTGGGTGGAGTAAACAGAAGAAAATGCTGAGAGGAAGAGGAAGTGAGGTCAGAAAGCATGCAGCTCCGCTCAGAGCCAGACGCCTCAGAGAGAGACACCATGCTCCTGTCTAGCGGGCAGACGGGATAGCTCTGCTCTCTGAGGCAGAGGGATGAAGCTCCAACCCAAGATGGATGTAGGCTAGAATCTTCCTGGTAAGCGCACCTCATGGTGCTACTTAGATAATTAGAAATGGGTTAAGAGGTTGAAGCTAATGGGCCAAGCAGTGCTTAAAAGAATACAGTGTCCATGTAATTATTTCGGGTAAAGCTAGCCGTGCAAGCGGCCGGGGTGTTGGGGAAGCAGCCCCGCCGCTGCTATTTCAACAAATGGTGACAACCATGATAGACTGGACCTTCCTACATCAATCAACAGTCAGTATAATTCCCCATAGATGTGCCCACAGGACAATCTGACCTAGATAGACTCTCTAAAACTCTCTAGGTTTTAGCAAGCTGACATTTAAAACTAACCATCAAAGGGTCCATCTAACCTATCTTGACCTACTATACCTTTAAGAATTAATGAGATGCTGTTAATTATATAGAAAGCCCTGGATTATTCTGAGGAATCAGAGGTACCCTGGTAACAGATCTTTCCACTCAGCTAAATTGATTTTCTTACAGACCAAGGGCAAATGTCATCCTTTATATAAGACCCATCCTTTCATGGAGATCTAGACAAAGGATAAGGAATAAGAAGAGAGTAAGCAAACTGGATAAATGGAGAGGCTCATCTGTAATTCCAACACTCAGAATGTGGAGGCAAGAGGATTGCAAGTTCAAAGCTAACTTGAACTACATAGCAAGTTTTAGGCTAGCCTGGGCAATGTGGCCAGACTTCTTCAAAAAAATTAATGAATTAATGAATGAGAAATTATAAGTGTTAAAGTTCTGAAAGGAACTTTCCAAGTGGATCAAGTGATCCAGTGTCTGGCAAGAGTGGCCAGGAAAACCTGCTTGAGAAGACATTAGGCTGAATGAATTAATTTGTACCATAATATGGGGACAGAGTAGTCCTCACAATGACTGGTCTAGGCAGAGCCTGTAAGGGCCTGAGCTGTGGTCGACAGAAGAGACCTTGTGTGTAGCCAACAGATCTACCCCTCTTCCCGGGGTTCATACTGAGGATAGCTTGCAGTTAACATATTGTTGAAACATCCTGTTTGTTCCTGTGCTCCCTCTGTCCAACTGGTGGTTCACTTAGGGGTTTTGTTTACTCTTGAGCCTGGCAATTTTCCACCTGCCTGGGGGGATTTCCATTGTGTGGCAGCTAGGTATATAAGGTTTTCCTAAGCTTGATTAAATGGCCTTCGGCATTCTCACCTCACAGATGACCCACATCTCTTGTGTGTTCCTTTAATCTCTAGGCCCTTGCCCAGCTCACGAATGGTACAGTAGCACGAACTGTACTCTAGAGAGTGATGCAGGCATTACACGTGTTAACTTGGGAATTGGCTGGAGAGTCTGCACAGGGATAACCTGGCATGGATCACAGGGGAAGGAGAAGACAGGGAAGGGAGCAGATGGATGCGTCCTAGAACAGGAGTCAAGGAAGGTGGTGGAGGCTATGGAAAAGACACGCCAGAGGAGATGGGGTGGAACCGGAGGACACTGACACACAGGTTCGTCTGTCAGCATACCAATCTCCCTACAACTGCAGGATTGCAAAGAGAAGCAGCAAGGAGACCTGGAATTTGAGAAATATCACCTGGTAAAGAAAGAATCAAATGGAATTTGCTTTTAAATATTCACTAAGATCAATTTTTAGAAACTTTTTGTCTTTATTTTTCCACTTGTTATGTTCCTATATGCAGAAGCCAAAGGTTAGCCTCGGGTATCATTCTCTGGGTGCTATCCACCAGGTTTTCTGAGATAGGGTTTCCTCCTGACATGGAGTTCACTTGACAATGAGTCTCAGGAATCCTCCTGTCTCCACCTCCCAGCTCTGAGACAACAGGTGCATGATACCATGCCTGCCCAACTTTTAAACATGATTCAGAAGATCAAACTCAGGTCCTGAGGCTTACAAAGCAAGTTCTGTTACTGGCTGAGCTATCCCCACAATTTGCCGAAGACAATTTTTCTCAGACTAAGGAAAGTTTATAGAAAGGTAGGATTCTAAGGAAGATATGGATTACCCTTGGAAGGGGAAATAAATGAGATCTCCTGGGTAATTGAGGGTGGGAATGGGGCTATAGAGTAGAGGGTGGGGGATAAGAACATGAGGGAACAGGATGGGCAAGTTGGGGGAGGGACAGAGAGGGAGAGCAACGAAAGAGATATCTTGATAGAGGGAGCCACTATAGGGTTAGAGAGAAACCTGGTGCTAGGGAAATTCCCAGGAATCTACAAGGATGATACCAGCTAAGATTCTAGCAATAGTGGAGAGGACACCTGAACTGGCTTTCCCCTACAATCAGATTGGTGACTACCCTAATTGTCAACATAGAACCTCCATCCAGTAACTGATGGGAGCAGAAATATCACTAAAGTTTAAATTGCACATCAAGTCCCACACACTTATAGTGAGAGATTTCAACACCCCACCCTCACCACTGGACAGGTTAACCAAAAAGAAAGTTAACAACGAAATAAAGGAACTAACCGAAGTCATGACTCAAGTGAGTTGAACAGACATCTGTAGAACATTCCACCCAAAAACAAAAGAATATACCTTCTCAGCACCCCATGAACCTTCTCTAAAACTGACCATTTACTCGGTAACAAAACAAATCTCAACAGATATAAAAAAATGAAATAACCCCCTGCATCTTATCAGATCACCATGGCTTAAAGTAAGACTTCAACAACAACAGTAATTGAAACTGAGAGGCTTCTGTAAGGCAAAGGACACAGTCAACAAGACAAAATGACAGTCCTCGGAATGGGAAAAATCTTCACCAACCCCACATCTGACAGAGGGCTGACCTCCAAAATATATGAAGAACTCAAGAAACTAACCATCAAAATACCAAATAAGTCATATAAAATATGAGATACTGATCGAAACAAAGAATTATCAATAGAAGAAATTCAAATGGCTGAAAGACTTTTAAGGAATTGCCCAACTTCCTTAGCCATCAGAGAAAAACAAATCAAAATAACCCTCAGATATCATCTTACACCTGTCAGAATGGCTAAGATCAAAAACACCAGTGATAGCTTATGCGGGAGAGGATGTGGGGGAAAAGGAACACTCCTCCATTGCTGGTGGGAATGCAAACTTGTACAACCGTTTTGGAAATCAATATGGCAAATTCTCAGAAAATTGGAAACCAACCTACCTCAAGACCCAACAATACCACTTTTAGGCATATACCCAAAAGAGGCACACTCATACCACAAGGATAGTTGCTCAGTTATGTTCATAGGAGCATTATTTGTGATAGTTAGAACCTGAAAACAATATAGATGCTCCTCAACTGAAGAATGGATAAAGAAAAGGGTACATTTATACAATGGAGTACTTCTCAGCGATAAAAAAATAACAGTATCTTGAAATTTGCAGGCAAATGGACAGAAGTGGAAAAACAATCCTGAGTGAGATAAATCAGACCCAGAAAGAGAAATATGGTATATACTCACTCGTGAGTGGGTATTAGGAATAAAGCAAAGGATGGCCAGTCTACAGTCTACCACTCTAGAGAAGCTAAGTGACAAAGATGACCCTAAGAGGGACATATAGATCCACCTAGGAAGGGGAAATAGACATGATCTCCTAAAACCTTCCTCTTATAACTTTTGGAAGCCCATGCAGAGATGCAGGTGCAGAGTGGTGATTGAGGAACTAACCACTGGACAAAGCTCCTGGAGTCCTGCCACGAAGAGGGAGGAGTGATAACATGAGCAAAGGGGTCAAGACTATGGTGGGTAAACCCACAGAAAAAAAACCGACCCAAATTAGTGGAAGCTCACTGACTCTGAACAGACAACCAGAAAACCTGCATAAGACTGATCTAGACCCCCGAAAGCAAGTGACAGTGGGTGGCTTGGGCAGTTTGTAGGATCACTGACAGTGGGACCAGGAGCAGTCCCTAATGAATGATTTATTTTGTTTTGTTTTGTTTTGTTTTTTTGGAGCACATTTCCTATGGAAAGAAACCTTGCTTAGTCTAGACACGAGAGGGAGGGCCTTGGTCCTGCCTCAACGTGGTGATATGATAGAATTCATTGACTCCCCATGGGAGGCCTTACCCTCTCTGAGGAGCAGATGGGAGTAGGAGGAGGAAAAGTTGGGGGGAGCAGGAGGGGAAAGAGGGGGAACTGAGATTATTATGTAAAAAATAAAATAAAAAGATCATGACAAGGAAAGCCACAGAGAGAGCTAGCCTCGTGAACTCTAGAGCAACAGCTGGGGAGTCTACGTGAGACTGAATTAGGGCCTCTGAATGTGGGTGACAGTTGTGTGGCTTGGTCTGTTTGTGGGGCCCCTGACAGTGGGACCAGTATCTATTCCTGGTGCATGAGTTGGTCTTTCAGAACCCATTCCCTGTGGTGGAATGCCTTGCTCAGCCTTCATGTTGGGTGTGGGGAGGCTTGGTCCTGCCTCAACTTGATATGCCAGGCTTTGTTGACTCCCCATGGGAGGCCTTACCCTTTCTGGGGGAGTGGATGGAGAGTGGGGTGGCAGGAGGAAGGGAAGGAGGGATAACTTGTGGCTGGTATGGAAAATGAGTAAAAACTTTAAAAGAAAAAAAAAGAATAGGCAAATCCACAAGAGGGGAGAAAAAAAGAAAGGGAGCTAACTTGATCCTTTAGAGCGACAGTTCCCAACCTATAGGCCTCCACTCCTCAAGGCTCACCGAGTAGATAACCTGCATATCAGATACTTACAATACGATCCACAACAGTAGCAAAATTACAGTTGGGAGGTAGAAATAATTTTATGGTTGTGAGGTCATCACAACACGAGGGACTGTATTAAACGGGCACAGTATCAGGAAGGTTGAGAACCACCGCTGTAGCTAGAAGAGGTAACCTGGCTTCTGTGGTATTCCCTCCGTCCCTCTGCAGAGATGCCCTGGGGTCATAACTGTTTTACAGTTCTGTCTGGGCTGGGCTCTGTGTTGTGTTTGCTCAGCTAAGTAGCTATTCTTTCTTCATTAATGCGGCATTGATTTGTAATGGGTAACAAGCGCTTAGATAAAAACTAACCCTTAAAATCAGGTAATGTTAAATCCTACAATTTTATAATTTTTCAAAACTTTTTCCTCTCTCTCCTTCAATTCCCTGTTTTAAAGTCTTATTTTAGTACTTGATGGGATTTTTTTCAGTTTATTAAATATAGCTGGTTCATTTGCCTTTATCTAGAACAGAAGAGAAATTCCTTTCATTTCAGAGCCTTAAACCAAAAGAGGCTTATGTTTTGTGAAGGGACAAGAAGTCAGAAGACAAGGCTGGGCTAGCATCAGTGTACTGGTTCACCAATGCCAGAACCAAGTTCTTGGAGTTGGGGAGCAGTGTATAGGGTTGTTCTTGGCCTTTGTGTTGGGGCCACAAAATGACAGCTACAGCCATATTATCCTACCAAAGCAGGGAAGGAGACAGAGCTTGTGTTGCCTTATCCGGAACTCCCAAGGATATCAGAGTATCCTTGTGCTTTAAGGCCATCATTTCTGCTTTTTAGCCTGTTTTACACACTTAGGCTAGGAAAGAGAGGAGGTTGGTATGGGAGTTGGGGTGGCAGTCTGTTGCATATGCCACACAGACCGGTGAGAGGTTACAAGAAACACATTTTTATTAAAGTCAGCCTTAAAAAAAAAGTAAAATCAGCAAGAGACTCATGAAAGGAGACCATCTTAAGTGACATCCTTTTCCTCTTGGTGCTCTGTGGATCCTTCTCAGAGCCTCCTGATTTCCTGACAGACCTCATTCTCCACCAGCCTTTGAGAGTCGGAGTGATCGAGTAGGAAAATAAACCTGGTCTACTGCTGTGGTAGTTTGAATAAGAACCCCGTCCCCAGATGACTCATAGAATTTGAAAGCCTGGTCATTAGGGGTGGCACTACTTGAGAGGGATTAGGAAGAGCGGCCCTGTTGGAATAGGTGTGGCTTATTGGAGGAAGTGTGTCACTGGGGGTGGGCTTTTGAGGTTTCAAAATCTTAAGGTTCAGTGTCTCTCTCTCTTCCTGCTGCCTGCTGATCCAGATGTAGAACTCCCAGCTACTTTTCCAGCACCATATCTGCCAGTGCTCCATCATGCTTCCCACCATGGAGATAATAGACTAAACCTCTGAAACTGTAAGCCAATTAAATGCTTTCTTCTATAAGAGTTGCCACAGCTATGATGTCTCTTCGCAGCAATAGAACATTGACTCAGACAATTGCTGACAGAGACCGGGTGCATGCGGGGTGGTGTGTGTGTGGACCTAGCCTGTTGCTAAAGGCCAAGAGTGGCATTGTACTCAGGAGAGAGTATGGCTCTCTTTAATAACTTTTCAAAGAATATTGAAGTTCAGTGCATATTTATGGATCACCCACTTCAGTCCCTGAGTGTGAGAACTGGGTGTGTCCTATCTCTCAGTCATCATATTCCTGGGGTGGGGGGCGGGCACTGGGGGAGGATGGCATTTCTCTTTCCTTTATTGTTAGTGTTTTCTGTCTTGTGGTCTTGGATTCTGTTCTCTGGGTGTCTATATGGCTATGCATGTGTGGAAACAGGAAAGAATCCATCAGATCCTCAGAGGCAAGGGCATCATTACTGCAGCACCTCCCAGCCTCCTCCCCAGGCTATGAAAAGCACTGCTCATACCCTGGCAAGAAGGCGGGCATGTTGCAGGGTTCTCTGTGAAGAGTGCTGCCTGCTTAACAACCATGTGCTTAATTATGTATTTCTTTATCCCGTGAATATTGATCAAATCTGCTTGCCAGATTCTGCGGGTGTTGTAGGAAACATGCAGACAGAGTGACTGCCTTCATTGCATTTTATTTGCTGTGGGACAAAGCTCTTCAAATATTAACAGATGTGACTTTCTTGCTATACTCACTTTTTTCTTTCCTTACATCCTGCTGGTGTAGCTATGCTGTGACTGTGGCCTTGGGAGAGAGTTGTGGAAAAAAAAATAGGGACATTTTATGGGAGTAGACAGGACATTCAAAGATGCTAGAGTATAGCTCAGTGGTAGGGCATAAACTTAGCAAACACAAGGCCCTGGCTTCCAACCTCGGCTCTACTCACATAAGGGGAACGGTACCAGCCATAGACAAAATATTAACAGACAGGGCTTTAGCCTCACCCAGATCCTATTGGAGGAAAGAAAATTCCCCGGAGCTGAAAGGGAAAGATGAGATCCCAATAAAAATATCAGTGAGGAACAAACCATGACTATAGATATGAGTACAAGGTGTACCTCTGCCAAGGACCAGGAAAATGTCCCTGAGTCTCCAGTGAGGACCCAGCAACTGGATGTTATAACTGGAGCAAGATTTGCCTGATGTATGTAACTCAGCTCCCACCTACAAATTGTGATTTTGCATTGAGGATTTGGAAGTTGCATTCGGCTTATCCAGGCAAAGTGAAGTGGACAAAGTCTACCAAGTCACAGATGCTAAGTGCCTCCAAAACACAGAGGCTGTATGACTGAAAGTGGAGGCTGGGAGTGAACCCCTCGAGCAGCTCAAGCCTGGTAAAGTGCATCGTGATCACCCTGTTTACATTAGATGATGCATCCCGGAGGAGGACATCCAACTTAGAAGAAAAATGAAAATCGGAATTGTCTCTTATAATTTGTACAGGATGTCCTCATCGACTGAATGTTTGCCTCCCCCAAAATTCATAGGTTGACATGCTGCCAACAAAACAATGGTTGGGAGATGGGACTTTGGGGAAGTAATTAGATGTCACTCCCAGCCTCCAGAACTGTGCGCAATAACTTTTTGCTGTTGGAAAGGCACCCAATTTGCGGTGTTTTGTTAGTTTCGCGGACAGACTGAGATATCAAATGACTAGCTCTATTTTTCAGGGCAATTAACTAGAAAGAATGGTATTTAAAGACTATGGCACACGAGGGCCTCTAGACACCTTAACACAAAACTTCTAACAACATTAAATATGATTGAAATCCTTCATTGGGAAACTCTGCCCTTCAGTGCTCAACGAGGGAGTCACACAGAGCTGGAAAGTGGATCCCAGGATAAACCATTCTTTGAGCTGTCAGAAAAAGAGACACGCCACAACCGAAGTGTGTCATCTGCAGAAACCAAAGGCCAACTGGTGGGAGCCAACGCTGTGGTTCCTGAACGCTCTCCTGAGAAGAGAATGCTTTAAACTATGATGGTGACAGTCCCCTCTGTGTGCTCGTCCCTTGCCCTAGTAGGGAACTGGGCTTTTTTCTTTCTGTAATTTGCTCTTTCTATGTCACCAGATGCCTTGTGATATTGCACTTAATGGATCTCTTATTGGCAAGTTTCCAGGAGCCAAAAGCTTATTAACTCAGCCTTCCAGGTATGGAAGAAGAGAGTGGACTAGGCTTCATTCATGAGCAACACTGACCAACTGCTCCAACGTCCATGAAAACTGCTGAGGCCGTGTGTGTATACCTCGCATGTACATGCTCATATGTGTGCAGGTGCTGAGGCATGTGTATGCATGTACACGTGGAGGCCGGAAGTTGATGTTGGTGTCTTCCTCAAACACTTTCCGCTTTGTTTTTTTAGACGGGGTCTCTCACTGATTCAGCTAAGGTAACTTTCAGCAAAGCCCAGGGTTCCTCCTTTCTCCACTCCCCAGAGTCAGGATTGCAGGCACATGCTGATGCACCCAGATTTTGCATGGATGACAGCGATCCCAACCCACACTTGCATAACATAGACTTTACCTAATGAAGTATCTCCCCAGCATGAGCAATTCCACATCTTAAAGTTCTGTGCAACTAGCAGAAGCTGAACCATTCTCCCAGCTTCCCTGAATTCTGGAGGTTGAAGGTCTGGCCTTAGGGTGCAAACAGATCTCATGCCTGGTGAGACTTTTCCCAGGCTGCAAACCTCTAGCTTCTCCTGTAGCACCCCATAGTAAATGGTAGGAGAGCGACCTCTGTGTCCTTTTTCGTTAGTCCCCATTCACAACGCCTCCGCCCCCGAAGGTCCCACCTCCAAACGCCATCCCATCAGGAACTAGAGTTCAACACGTGAACTTTTGGGGCAAGTAAACATTCAGTAGATAACAATAGGGAATCAACAATTGTCCGTGAGCTGTCTACTCAGTCGGGCATATTGCCAAACTCCAAGGATCTAAAGAATTTTGAGACCTAAGGGTTTTAATAATCTGCTTAGAGAAGAGAATGCAAATCTTACAATGAGCAAAAAAAAAAATCAGTGTGTGTATAAATACATGTGTGTGTGCACATTCATGTGGTATATATGTGGGTGGGGTGGGTGGATGGGTGGAAATTTGTTAGAAATGAAAATTCTCAGCCTCCACCCAACAAGACCGGGCCGCCATCACATGCGTAGGCATTTGGAAATCATTGATTTAACAAAGCATTTCTTCCTCCAGCATAAATAGAAAATGCAGGTAAAGGGAAGGAGGGAGGCTAGGCCTGGTTTGGAAAGAAAGCACTGTAATTTGTACCAGTACACAGTTGGAGAGGGGAGAGGGGAGAGGCGGGAGGGGAGGGAAACTGGCTCCAGCTCCAGACCACCTGTGGAGAGGATGGCCCCTCTCAAAGACCAAGAATTATTCCTGTGTCACTCTTGGGCTACAAGGCTCCAACTCTATCTGCCGTCTTCTGGCTGTGGGTCTAGGATTCTCTTCCAGAACCTGAACTGTGACAAATTGGAAGCTGCAGATATTAAACACCTGCTTGCTCCTCGCTGGATTTCAGATGGTTGCAGAGGTCACATCTTAGCATATGGCTGTCTATTCTTCGCTGAGGCTCTTGGCACCCTCGCCACTGCAGTGGAGTGTGCCGTGTCAGCACCAGCATGAGAATTTACTGAGCGCTGTGTGGTGCCAGCCAGTCCATCTGAGGTTTCTGGCAACAAGGACCCTCAAGGGACTCCAGAGAAGGCAGAGCTCTTCAAAACTTAAAATCACAACGAAAGGATGGGCCTAAACGCCTGCAGTTCCCCTAATCAGAGTCTATCATAAGCGAATGACCTAACTCAACTGCTTTATGCTTGTCTGTGTTCCTAGGGTGACTGTTCTTCACTGACAGGCAAAGACCGTCCACTTGACTCATAGGTCTGCTCCCAGGCACATACCCTGGCAATACAGGTCACAAAAAGTTCTTGACAAATGCCCCTGGCAGCACAATCGACAAGTCTTAGGTGGGAACGATGCAAACGTCCATCTGTGCTGGCTAGTGTTTGTCCACTTGA